>AWOL01S0181165.1:0-18891 GCA_000715115.1 Nicotiana otophora
TATATATATATATGTATATGTACGCACACAACGTAACATATGACATAGGCCAACTCTAATATTCCATGTAAGGCTCTTGCCTTAGGCCCCCAAATTTTAGGGACCCATTTATAAAAAATAATAAGTTTATAGGTATTTAAAAAATAATATTTAGTATTTTTCATAAAAAAGTAGAGTTTTTCATGACAGTTGCCTCAGATTAATAATGTCTCAAGATAAATTAAATGGATTGTCTATATTATCAATTGAAAATGAATTATTAGAGGAAATCGATTATAAAAAATAATTATTAACAACATTGCATCTCGAAGAAAAATAGAAAAATAGACTTTAAATAAATATATATATCATACCTTTCTTTTAAGAATTTAGGTCTCACTTTAAAATTTGGCTTTAGGTCACTGTATACGGTTAAAATCGAGCCCACCCAAGTTTTTCATCTGACTGAGACCAGGGAGTTGCATAGAAGGTCGGCCCCGTAGTGGATCAGACCAAGGTACGAGGACAAAGTACCAAGTTCAGGATTCAAGGTACCTGTCGAGATCGAGGCCAGCAGCGATCGAGACCGAATAAGACAGGCATCCAGCAAGATCGAAGATAACATAATAACGGAAAGGCGAAATATCCGTGACTGATCGAAGATCATGGCGGAAATCTCGGAACAGATCAAATAAGGAACGATTAATTAACAAATCATGGGATTTCCTTCTGTAATTAGAGTTATACCATAAGTATAATTTCTCTACTATATAAAGGGGAGTATTAACCATTTGTAGGGACAGATTATTCACAGATATAAAAGCAATATAATTCTCTTTCTCGTTTATACTATTGTTCATGAGCTTGCTATACTGTTCTTGTATCAACCAGTTCGAAGGTATCCAAACTCGAGGGCTGAGTTCTATTATAACACTGGTTTTCTTTACTTTATAGTTCATTTTCGTTATTAATCTTCATATTTATCATTTGATATTAAGTGAAATCACGTGTCCGTAGAACCTCATTATAAGTCTAATTATTATCCATTTTTAAGGGTAAACAGTTTGGCGCCCACCGAGGGGCTAAGGATAATAGTGATTGCTTAATACTGATTTTGATAACACACACTGCTTTACACGTATTCTCATAAGAATCTTTGTTTTCAGGATAAACATGTCAAACTCACAAGCAGCTCCTACACACGGTGACAACGGCCTCGGATTTCACGGGAAAAATGATAATATAGCCGCCCCAGGGATCGAGGCACCTCAAGATGACCTCGAAGGAGCACCAATTGCAAATCTCATCGATGTCAGTTCACATGTCGCCCTATGCAAATTTGGGCATTGATCCCTAAGGTAGCATACGCAGGGAAGTTCGATCATGTGGTCGAGGTACGCAGGATAGAGAAGATGGTGGACTTAGCCTCCAATTTATATTCGAAATGTTACAGGCTCAACAAGCCGCTATAGCACAACTACAAAATAAGCACCGAACACCGAGTAGGATCGAACCAGAAGTCGTCTACAGGACCGAGCCTGTGCCGGAAAGGTCGAACGCCAACGAATCGGGGACTGACCCCGCCATTATAAAAATGCTCGAAGAGCTCACTAAAGGGATTGAATCGGGAGAAAAGAAAATCGAGGCAAATGACAAGAAAGTAGAGACATACAACTCTCGGGTTGACCAAATACCGGGGCACCACTAATTCTAAAGGGTATGGATTCAAATAAATTCGTACATAAGCCTTTCCCTCCAAGTGCGGCTCCGAAACCCATTCCGACAAAATTCCGAATGCCATAAATTCCTAAGTATAATGGGACCACCGACCCTAATGAGCATGTCACTTCTTATACATGCGCAATAAAAAGGAATGACTTGGAAGACGATGAGATTGAATCTGTTTTACTGAAAAAAATTGGAGAAACCTTGTCGAAAGGAGCAATGATATGGTACCATAATTTTCCGCTTAATTCTATCGATTCCTTCGCCATGCTTGCAGACTCCTTCGTAAAGGCACATGCCGGAGCAATAAAGGTTGCAACTAGGAAGTCGGATCTCTTCAAGGTGAAACATAAGGAAAACGAAATATTGAGAAAATTCGTATCTCGGTTCCAGATGGAACACATGGAACTACCATCGGTCACAGACGATTGGGTTGTTCAAGCCTTTACTCTGGGTTTGAACGAATGAAGTTCGGTGGCATCACGACAGCTAAAGAAGAATTTAATTGAATATCCAGCGGTAACCTGGGCCGATATACATAATCGGTACCAGTCAAAGATCAGGGTCGAGGACGATCAATCGGGGACCCCTTCCGGTTCCGTTTATCCAAACAGGCCCATCGGCAGAACTTAAAGGGATATTGACAGAGAACCCCAGTCGAACAGAGATCGGTATCAATCATACAACGCATATCGTAGAAACAATAACCCAGGACGCAATCCCATCCAAAATGATCAAAGTAACGATCGAGGATAGAGCTCTCGAGGGCTCATGAGCAAAAGTGGCTTCGATAAACATGTCGATCCCACAGAAGCACCACGGTTATTAGAATACAACTTCAGCATCGACACATAAGGTATTGTGTCAGCCATTGGGAGAATCAAAGATACTAGATGGCCCAGACCCCTACAAACCGATCCATCCCAAAGAAACCCTAATCAAATATGAAAATACCATGTTACACATGGTCATAGAACCGAAGACTGTAGACAACTAAGGGAGGAGGTGGCCCATCTATTCAACGAGGGTCGCCTTCGAGAATTCTTGAGCGACCGAGCTAAGAATCATTTCAAATATAGGGATGCGAACAGGAAAAACGAGCAGGAAGAACCACATTATGTGATTCACATGATCGTTGGTGAGGTCGATATTCCACAAGGGCCCGTGTTCAAACGCACTAAAGTATCAATCACCAGGAAAAAACGAACTCGAGACTATGTGCCAGAAGGCACTTTATCATTCAATGATAATGAAGCAGGAGGGATCTCACAACCCCACAATGATTCTTTGGTAATATCTATCCTTATGAATAAAATTTAGGTTAAACGTGTTTTAATTGATCCAGGAAGCTCGGCCAATATTATTCGATCGAGGGTCGTGGAGCAGCTCGGCCTACAAGATCAGATCATACCCACAGCTCGGATTCTCAATGGCTTCAACATGGCGAGTGAAACAATTAAAGGCGTAATCATCCTACCAATAAATGTAGCCGAAACTATTCAAGAAACAAAGTTCCATGTGATCGAGGGTGATATGAGATACAATGCACTGCTCGGAAGACCCTGGATTCACAATATGAGGGCGACCCCCTCAACCCTTCACCAAATACTAAAGTTCCCAACACCGGATGGAGTACAAACGGTGTATGGGGAACATCATGCTGCCAAAGAGATCTTCGCGGTCGACAAAGTAATGTCAGTATTGACGCTTTCATCAATAAAGGGATCGGAGTCCAAAGGAAAATAGGAAGCTAAATAGCAACCACAGCCACCTGCCTCGACGTCGGAGAAGCATGGAATGGACGAGGACAGTGACTACTGGATCCCTCGATCCTTCATAATCCCCAAGGATTCCGACGCCACCAAATCGACAATCGAAGAGCTGGAGTAAGTCATACTGATCTAGCATCTACCCGATCGAAAGGTATACCTGGGTACGGGGTTAACCCCCGAGCTCAGGGAAAAACTCATTAAATTTCTTATCAATAATACGGATTGTTTTGCTTGGTCCCACCTAGATATGACAGGGATCCCGCCAGAGATCACTACACATTGACTGAGCTTGGACCTGAAGTTTTGCCCGGTAAAACAAAAGAGAAGGCCCCAGTCCGAGGTAAAACATGCATTCATCAAGGACGAGGTAGCCAAACTTCTCAAAATAGGATCCACTCGGGAAGTAAAATATCCCAAATGGTTAGCAAACGTATTCGTAGTCCTTAAAAAGGGAAACAAACTTAGAATGTGTGCAGACTATAAAGATTTAAACAAAGCATGTCCTAAAGACTCTTTTCCTCTGCCGAATATCGATCGTATGATCGATGCCACGACCGGCCACGAGATCCTTAGTTTTCTCGATGCCTACTCCGTGTACAATCAAATACAAATGAATCCGAAGGATCAGGAAAAGACTTCGTTCATCACTAAGTACGACACCTATTATTATAATGTATTGCCGTTTGGACTAAAATAATGCTGGTGCCATTTATCAACACTTAGTAAATCGAATGTTTGAAGAACAAATAGGTAAATCAATGGAGGTTTATATTGACGATATGCTAGTTAAGTCCCTGCGAAGAGGGGACCATTTGACACATTTGCAGGAGACCTTCGATATACTAAGAAAACACTACATGAAACTCAACTCGGAGAAATGTACATTCGGGGTCGGCTCGGGCAAGTTCCTCGGCTTTATGGTATCAAATCGGGGGATCAAAATCAACCCCGATAAGATCAAGGCAATCGAAGACATCACAGTCGTGGACAATGTTAAGGTCGTACAAAGTTTAACAGGGCGCGTAGCCGCCCTAGGCCGATTCATCTCGAGGTCTTCAGATATAAGTCACAGGTTCTTCTCACTGCTCAAAAAGAAGAACAATTTTGCATGAACCCCGGAATGCCAACAAGCATTGGAAGCATTAAAGTGATGCCTCTCGAGCCTGCCACTGCTTCATACTTCGAAAATGGACGAACAACTCTACTTGTACTTAGTAGTCTCGGAAATCGCGGTAAGTGGGGTCCTAGTTCGAGAAGAGCAAGGTACGCAATTTCCTATTTACTATGTTAGTCGAACTTTAAGTGAGGTCGAGACCCGGTACCCACACTAAGAAAAATTAGTGCTTGCCCTAATAAGCGCATCTAGGAAATTAAAACCATATTTTCAGTGACACCCGATCTGTGTGGTGACTACTTATCCCCTTCGCAATATTTTGCATAAGCCCGAACTTTCGGGCCGATTGGCCAAATGGGACATCGAGATTAGTGGGTACGATATCGAGTATAGACCCTGAACGACCATCAAGTCTCAAATCTTAGCGGACTTCATGGCCGACTTTACGTCGTCCCTCGTACCCTAGGTCAAAAAGGAACTATTATTAAAGTCGGGTAGATCATCGGGGGTGTGGACCCTCTTCATAGACGGCACATCGAACGTGAAGGGGTCCGGGCTAGGCATCGTTTTGAAGCCGCCCACGGGTAATACAATTAGACAAGCTATCAAAATATCCAAGTTAACTAACAGTGAGGCCGAGTATGAGGCCATGATTGCAGGTCTCGAGATAGATAAAGGTTTGGGAGTAGAGGTCATCGAGGCCAAATGTGACTCCCTGCTTGTGGTAAACCAAGTCAATAGAACCTTGGAGGTTCGAGAAGATCTAATGCAGAGGTACTTGGACAAATTACAGGTGACTCTACATCGGTTTAAAGAATGGACCCTACAGCATGTGCCTCGAGAACAAAATAGCTAGGTCGATGCCCTTGCAAATTTGGGGTCATTAGTCGAAGACGACGAGATTAGCTCGGGGACTATAGTACAACTTTCAAGGTCAATAATCGAAGAAGGCCACGCGAAAATCAACTCCACAAGTCTGACCTGGGATTGAAGGAACAAATATATCGAGTACCTAAAGAACGCGAAGCTTCCATCGGATCCTAAGGAATCGAGGAATCTACGTACGAAGGCCGCACGATTCACATTGGCCGAAGATGGAACACTATATAGAAGGATGTTCGATGGACCATTGGCAATATATTTGGGACCAGCAGATACCGACTACGTCCTACGAGAAATCCACGAGGGCACCTGCGGAAATCATTCCGATGCCGAATCATTGGTTCATAAAGTCATCAGAGCAGGATATTATTGGGCCGATATGGAAAAGGATACAAAAGAGTTTGTTCGAAAGTGCGACAATTGTCAAAGGTATGTGCCGATGATTCACCAACCTGGAGAGAAACTCCACTCAGTCTTATCCAAATGGCCATTCATGAAATGGGGAATGGATATCATCGACCCTCTACCATTGGTCCCACGTAAAGCTAAATTTATTTTGTTTATAACTCACTATTTCTCTAAGTGGGTTGAAGCACAGGATTTCGAGAAAATTAGAGAGAAAGAAGTCGTAGACTTTATCTAGGACCACATTATATGCCGATTTGGGATGCCTGTCGAGATCGTATGCGATAATGGAAAGCAATTCATCGGTAGCAAAGTGACAAAGTTTCTCGAAGATCACAAAATAAAAAGGATCCTGTCAACGCCATATCATCATAGTGGGAACGGACAGGCCGAATCGACAAACAAGACCATCATTCAAAATCTAAAGAAAAGATTGAATGATGCTAAGGGAAAATGGAGAGAAATATTGCCTGAAGTCCTTTGGGAGTATCGAACAACACCAAAATCTAGTACGGTCGTACGGGGGCAACACTGTTCTCTTTAGTATATAATGTCGAAGCTCTGATCCTGGTTGAAGTCGGGGAACCTAACGTTATGTTTTTATATGCAATAGAAGAGTCAAATCATGAGGCTATGAATACAAGCCTCGAATTGCTAGATGAAAAACGGGAAGCCTCCCTCGTTCGAATGGCTGCACAGAAATAGTGGATCCAAAGGTACTACAATCGAAGAGCCAATCTTCGACGCTTTAAAATCGGGGACTTGGTTCTGAGGAAGGTCATCCTCAATACTCGAGACCCAAACGAAGGAAAACTTGGCCCGAACTGGGAGGGACCGTATCATGTCCTCAATATCATCGGAAAGGGATCCCACAAACTTGGCACGATGAACGGCGAATAATTGCCAAACAATTGGAACATATCACTCTTCAAACGATATTACTGCTAAGGTACGACCTTCTCCACTTTCGTTTATATTTTATACTAACCATTTGCAGGTGTTTAATCGAAGACATCAAAGGATTCTTCAAACACAAAGTCCTTAGGTCTGAAAGTACGCGTTGTACTCTTTTTCCCTTAGACCGGTTTTTGTCCCAAATAGATTTTTCCGGTGAGGTTTTTAACGAGGCAACCATTGTTCGTGCTAAACTTAGAGCAATTCAACAGTATCCGAGACTCCTTTACAATCAACCTCGAATACTGGGGGGCATCACCCTCGGATAGTTATAAGGAAACTACTTCGTGCCGACAGGGTCTCGATAGGTAAATTTTGTAAGGGTCAAACGGTCGAACAAACCATGCCCATGTAGATTACTCGAGCCCTAATAGAAAACATGTACGCATGTTAATCTATTGAAAAAAGTATTTTTCCTTGCCAGATATTTCATGCCTTAGAGAAAATTTTACTTTACAATGTCGTGCTTGTGATCTATTGTGGAAACTGGCTTAAGGGTCAGTCACAACTAAAGTTCAAACAATTGACCCCGCACTCGGGGACTGCCATCCAAAAAATCGGCATGATCGAATTACTAAAACCATGAGATCGTAAGACCTTAAAAAGGCAACCCTCGATTTTATAGGCCACGGCCATCCCACTCGGGGACTGATACTTCGAACAAGTTTGAAGTATAATAGGGGAACAATCCCAAAAGGCGAATCCCAAGCTAAAGGCTACGGCTAAATTAACATGGTTCGTAGACGTCCGATTTTCATTATAAAATAGGCCTTCGAATATTTTCGTAAACCGGTTAAAAAGGCTACCCTCGGCTGAATTACTAAGGGTCTCAATAATATCGACCCTCAAAAACCCTAATGGGTACAAATTCATTCGAACTCTTGAACAAATTCTTTATTTTATGTGTAGGCATTACGAAACAAAGGGTCTCGATAATATCGACCCTCAAAAACCCTAATGGGTACAAAGTCGTTCTAACTCTCGAACAAAATCTTTATTTTATGCTAAGGCATTACGAAACAAAGGGTCTCGATAATATCGACCCTCAAAAACCCTAATGGGTACAAAGTCGTTCTAACTCTCGAACAAAATCTTTATTTTATGCTAAGGCATTACGAAACAAAGGGTCTCGATAATATCGACCCTCGAAAATCCTAATGGGTACAAAGTCGTTCGAACTCTCAAACAAATTCTTTATTTTATGCTAAAGGCATTACGAAATAAAGGGTCTCGATAATATCGACCCTTGAAAATCCTAAATGGGTACGGAATCGTTTGAACTCTCGAGCAAATCCCTTATTTCATGCTAAGGTACAACAGATTTTATATGATTAAACAATAAACTTTTCAAGCCGAAAAGGGTGAGAAAGCCATTCTTTTTACTATGGCCGTATCGGCCTAATTCAAGAGCCTAAAGGGCCATTTTATTTCTGAGTTCGAGAAATCATTCTCACTCAATTAAAACCTAAGGGCTACCCTACTCCGAGTTCGAGCAAATACTCACTCGATTAAGACTACACTAGTCCGACTTCGGTCTAATTGCCTAAAGTCCCAAACTTATGAGCCAAATCTCCATAAGGCATGAAGGCATGAATGAAATAGAATTTTTACGAGGCAGGAAATAGAATAAAGACAAGTCAAAAAGAAAACAGATCTTTTATATATATATACAAAGATATTTACAAGGACCAATCAGGGTCCCGCACAAAAAATCAAAAAAGAAAAAGCTCAAGATTCCTAATTTTCCTCAGGGGCAACTTCTTCTCCATCGAGGTCCTCCCCATTCTCAAACCCACTCTTGCTGTCATCATCATCATCATCATCATCATTGGAAGAGGCCAGCGCTCCAGCATCGGCTTCATGCTCTCTAGCCTTTATTATCTCCTTGGTAAAATCGAAACCTCGAGCGTGGATCTCCTTGAGGGTTTCCCTCCGAGATTGGCATTTGGCGAGTTCAGCAATCCAATGTGCTCGAGATTGAGCGGTCTCGGCTGCCTCTCTCGCTTGGACTTGAGCGACTTCAGCATTGGCCCGGTAGACGGCCACGATCACCTCTACCTCGACCTTTGCCTTTTCGGCATCAGATTTGGCCTCTGCAAGTTCGGAAGCCAACCGAGCCTCGAGCTCCACTATTTTATTTGCCTAAGATGAGCTCTTATCCTTTATGCCTCGAAGCTGACTTTCGACCGACGACAATTGGGCTCGAGCATCCTCTTTTTTAGCAGCAAAGCGGTCCATACTTTCTTTTCACCCCAAGGTTTCCTCCTTCATCATGTCGAACTCCTCGTGGAATTGCTCGATCCTCTCGACCTTCTGCTACAGCTGTGAGATTGAAATGTTAGCCACCGTTCCCGAATCGAGCCCATGAGCTTTTAAGATTTTCATTACCTGCTCGATCAGGTCGGTCTAATCTTTGTGAGCCGTGGTCAACTCGGCTCGGAGGTCCTTGATCTTTTCCTTTTTTTGCCCACCGAGAAGGTTGAGGGCATTTCTCTCCTTGGTAAGCCTTTGAATGTCGACCTCGTACCGACTCAACTCAGCTCGAGACCGAGAAAATGCTTCCCGATGAAGCGCTGAAGCCTACTCAGAAAGAAGAAAAAAGCTAGACAGGAAGAGAAAAATGAACACAAGGGTAATACCAACAAAGGGAGTTAAGGCTTACCCGATTCAGAGCTTGGTGAGCTTCATTGAAAAGGCTCGATGCCTCGCCCGAGTCCTTCCTCGAGATCTCCAAGTCGCTCAGGCCGGTAGCATCTTCGACCCCAGTAAAGTAATCACGAAAGGGGTCGTACCTTCCGTAGGCTCCTTCGATGGACGGGGTCTTCAAGGCCCGAGCCTCTAGAATCATCTCCTCAGAAAATGAGGGGAGCAGCCAGGAGCCTCTAATTTCTATTGCCCCAAGTGGATCACTTGGGGCATTCTCTCCATCTCGAGGGGCCTCGAGACTATTCCCTACAGCCGTACCCACTGTTGGCTCATTATGGTGGGAGGCATCTTCAATCCTCGATGACTCAGGGACTTCGCCAATGTCTCTTCCTGAGACCCTCTCATCTCGAGATGGAGTCTCTGCAGCCTTCACCGATTCAGTGGCCTTTGGGGCCTCGGTGCTCATTCCCACTCGGGCCACCAGTCCGGAGTCGTTTTCTTCCTCTTCTTTGTCTTCCTCCCTTAGACGCCGAACAGAGTCTTCAGTCAGAAGGATGATGTTCTTATTCGGCTTACGAGCCGCCTTCTTCTTAGGTTCTGGATCCTCGGAGGTTGAGGTCTTTTTCCTCTTTTTGTCTTTCGCCGGTTTCGGTGCCAGGGATCGAAGTCTCCTCCTCACCAAATAGGAGCCTCATGACAATATCCTTGCTCTGGCCTGTACACGAGAAAAATTGAATAAGTAGAAGAAGGGCATCTTAATCGAATCATCAAATACACAAAAAGTGGGCTTACCGTGAGTCTTGGCCTCCCATCGACCCTTTGATAAATCGCGCCATGAGCGCTCGGCATATGTAGAGGTCGAGGCAAGGTTCCGAACCCAGCTCTCGAGGTCAGGAATCGCATGGGGCATCCAAGCCACCGCTACATCATGGAAAAAGACATCGATGAGAAAAGACAAAGGAACAAATAATACGTGGAAGCTAACAGTGAGACGATACTTACGATTCATGTTCAATTTCTCAGAAAATGGCATCTTCTCGGCTAGGATTAGGTCCGAAGTCCTCACTTGAACGAACCAGCTCATCCAGCCTCGATCCTTGTCCTCGTCTATGCTCGAGAACAGCACGTTGGTAGCCCGACGTTGGAGTATTATTAACTCGCCTCGATAGAGGCGGGGGCTATACAATCTGATAAGGTGATCGAGGGTGAAAGGGAGCCCCTCGATTTTGCTCACGAAGAATCGGAGCAGAATAACAATTCGCCAAAAGGAATGATGGATTTGGCCTAGGGTTATTCGATATTGACGGCAAAAATCAATGATGACGGGGTCAAGGGGGCCCAATGTGAAAGGGTAAGTGTAAACACTTAGAAATCCTTCCACATGGGTGGTGATGTCTTCTTCGGGGGTCGGGATCACCACCTCTTTGCCCTCCCATTTGCAATCTTTCTTTACCTGCTTAAGGTATCCCTCAGTTATCGAGCATATATATCTCGACACTGGCTCGCATCGACCAGGAATCGACGAGACTTTAATGATCTTGAAATTGGAGTTTAGCGCGCACCCCCTAGGAATGCATTCCTCAAGACGGGGTTCCACCAGCATTTTTCCGCCGGCCGATTAAGAAGATGAAGCAGCTTCTTTTTATGGTATCATTTTTGATGTTTTTGCCATTTTTGTGTAAGCTTAAAGGAGAGGAAGATAATAGGACTTGGCATTTGAGAAAGGATTAACAGCAAAACCTGAAGATTTATAAAAGGGAAGAACCTAAGAGATGTAAAAGTTTTAGAGATTAGAAGGAAGTGAAAGTAAAGTTTGAATCAATGAGGAAGGGGTGTATTTATTGGATTCACGGCGACGGTTCAAAGGCACTAGTGGCCGACCACCAACTGACACTCATTAATCACTTGGGAAACTGTACCGACGGGACATTTTTGGTCACTTCCGTCGCTTATGTCACGATGGTGACGTCATGGCATGTCGAGTTAAAAATCGAAGGCTCAATTCGTTTCTTGTCGTTACACTCCAAAAAATAAGGGGATTATCTGTATACGGTTAAAACCGAGCCCACCCAAGTTTTCTATCTGACCGGGACCAGGGAGCTGCATCGAAGGTCGGCCCCGTAGTGGATTAGACCAAAGTACGAGGACAAAGTACCAAGTTCGGGATTCGAGGTACCTGTCGAGATCGAGGCCAGCAGCGATCGAGACCGAATAAGACAGGCATCGAGCAAGATCAAAGATAACATAATAACGGAAAGACGAAATATCCGTGACTGGTTGAAGATCATGGCGGAAATCTCGGAACTGATCAAATTAGGAATTATTAATTAGATAATCATGGGATTTCCTTCTGTAATTAGAGTTATACCATAAGTAGAATTCCTCAACTATAGAAAGGGGAGTATTAACCATTTGTAGGGACAGATTGTTCATAGATATAAAAGCAATATAATTCTCTTTCGCGTTTATACTATTGTTCATCAGCTTATTATATTGTTCTTGCATCAACCAGTTCGAAGGTATCCAAACTCGAGGGCTGAGTTCCATTTTAGCACTGGTTTGTTTTACTTTATAGTTCATTTCTGTTATTAATCTTCATATTTATCAATTGGTATTAAGTGAAATCACGTGTCCTTAGAACCTCATTATAAATTTAATTGTTATCAAATTTTTAGGGTGAACAGTCACATATTTGTTTGAGCCGTCACTGCGTACAACTTTCTTGTAAGCTAACGAATTGTGTTAAAACCACATTAATCTCTTCTTCTTCTGCTTTTTTTTTTTAGCTTGGAAACACGTGAATAAGATGCTCCTTGATCATATTGAAGTCTCTATCAAGCAAATAAAAAAATAATATGGCACTATATACGGAATTTAACTAAGCCACAACAAAGTGTCATTTAATTAAGAAAGTTGTTTTTCTTATGTTTAACTTCAGGATTTCACCTTTTAAAAAAAGTTTCACCAAATTTCCTTTACTATATTGGTAAACAAAAAGAAAATAATTTTCTACAGTTTTCTTTACTATCATGTGCATTGCATATTCATGCGAATAAATAGTTATTCACATAAAGATTTGGCAAAAAATGCAGATAATTAGTTAATTGCCCGCCTCTCCATACACTTCACAGTACTATATTTTGACTCATTCTATTTATGTAGATTTCATCTTTCCATTTTGAAATTAAATCTGTGACAACAGAAAATAACTCGTCAAAAAGTAATTAAGGGGGTGAGTTGCGTGTTCCCCCAATCGACGGGGGCTCAAGAACAAATTTACTGTTTTATGTGTTCCAAAGCTATCAAAAATAAATTCAAAATATACAGGGGTATTATTATTTTTAGCCCGCGCCAAAAACTATTTGTATCTGGTTGTCGAAAAGTGTATAAAAATTATATAATTTTTGTATATAACATAGAGAATGTATATATATATATATACAGAAAATATACAAATTTTATACATTTTTTCAGCTATTATTTTTACAACGCCTTCATTTTTTCAAATATATAAGCAGAACAAAGAAAGGGAAAATTACTTAGACCTTCCTAAAGATCTAGTCTTGTGACAATAACATCTCCTGTGGTTGAGAATATTGTGGCTACCTCCCCTGTTTTTTTTTTTTTTTCATAACAATAGTTTAAGCCTGATTTTCATTAATGCAAAAATAAAAAAACAAATAAAATCTAACTAATTTTCCTGTTTTATAATTTATTTTTTTTATTATACTCATAAAACTAATTAATTCTATGAAGACCTCCTTACAGTAAATTTCTTCTCTAATTGTCTAACGGACTAATGGATTATGAAATATTTTTAGTATGACCGAGTCCTAATATTTTTATTTATTCGACCATCAAATTTAACGCTCAACAAGATAATTTAACAAATTTTGAGGGGAAAATTAGTATTGATAAAGATAATTTGAATCAATGAGGGGAAAATTTTGAGGGGAAAATTAGTTTTACAAATTTAACATTCAACAATTAGGCCATAAAAAGGACTATTAAGGGGAAAAAATTCAGAAATTACAAGGTTGGCAAGTTAAAAATAATAATTAAAGTAGAGGAGGTAAGTAAAATATTTGAACCACAAAAAATGTCAGTGTTATGGTACCAAACGTAAAGAGAGTTTCTAAAATTTTGTCAAAAGAAATTTTACCAGAAAAGAAAAAAAAGTGGAAGATAAAAAACACAAGGAAGATGGAATTGGAACAAACCGACATATTTCCAGCTGTTTCAGAACAAACTATCACGTGCACTCTTTAGTCCCTCCTTTAATTAAGAGCTGAAGTCCTTATGATACAATTGATTGAAATCAAAGTGGGGAAAAGTTGCATTTTAAATGTTTTACTTAATTTTATTATTTGGTTACGTGTGTATCCTGAGTTAAAACTTATTCGTACTTTGTGGTTTGTGTCAATCTAAGTATTTTGCACATTACCATTTAACTATAGTTATCAAGCAATATTTATTTCATTTTAATTTATAATTTGTAAGGTTTAAATTATTTAATTTAATTAAACATTGAGTGCGAGTAAATATATTTTTTTTATGTAACCTAATGTTACAGTATAATTTGTTTTCATGCATAAGCCAATGTCATTATCAAAACAAATTCGACTAGACTCCTTAATTTGTAAGTTTGTATCGGGATAACATCAAAATCTACCTCAATCATTATATTCTAATCATATTTAAGTTAATAATTAATTAACTATAATTTTTTCTAACCTCTACATAAAAGTTCCTAAACTTTGAATGGATGGCGGAGCGTAGGTGGCAAGCAGTTATATGGATACGGTGGATCTTAGGAAAGGGGAAGCTCAAATGATATCTAATGGGATGGGCATGCTCCCCACTCTTTGGCTCTACCCATGAATTATCCAGTAATAGGTCTTTCACAAGCAGATCTACCTATACAGTAACGGTATTTAATTATGAAAGGAACTTGCTTAATGCCGGAAGTGTAATTAAGTAGGCGGCTGGTCGTAGAATAGTCTTTTCAGTAAGTGCTGTTGCAGTTGTAGAACCATTGGCCATTGATTCTTCCTCGCAAACCTTTCATCCCCGCTGTCTAGCTCTCTCGTAGTCCAAAGCTAATTCAATCGTATCCGCCTTTGAGGAAAAGACCGAATCAGTCTTTCACAACCACTGATGAAAGATTCTTCGAAAAGTTAAGGATTAGTAATCCTTTTTAAAAAGAGATCTCGGATCAAGGGCGTCCAGGAGAGAAGCAAGCTACCTTTCTTTGATCCCCTTATCTATGTCACAGGTTTGATGATCGCTAACGCACACAAAACCAATTTCATAACTTTTTTTGCAGGCAGAAGGAAAGAGAAAACGAGCGAAACGAAGTGGAGCGAGTGTCCTATCTCTCTCTTCAACGCTTTAAAACGAGCTAGAAGGCTTCTCTTAAAGCAGAAAAATAGGAGTTATAGTAGTTTCAGCTATTCGATTCGAATGAGTGCCCTCACTTCCTTTCCTTACTACGATATGCCCAAAAAAAAGAAAAAGAAAGTGCAACATATCAAAGAGCGATGACACAAATTATCAGTGACCTCCTACATAACATATGCGAGCCTTACGTGGACGATTTGGTAGTCTTTTCAAAAGAAAGAACCGACCACATCGAAAATTTACGCAAGGTCTTCGAAAGGTTAAGAAAACATCAATTGAAGATGAACCCGAAAAAATNCCAACATCTCCCCCTGAAAAGTATCACGACCATAAAGAGAAGAAAAGGTTCACTTTATTTCTCAAGAGCTCCTCCGTTTGTGAGGCACATGGTCGACTAAAAATTTATATGAAAGTTAAAAAATAGTATTACCTCTATTTAGTGAATGCAAAATGGAGGGAAACAAATAGTTATTTATCTATGTTATCTACTAAAAATAATAAACTTTTTAAAAATCTCACGACTTAAAATTCACTAAAGGTCGTGATGGCGCCTAACACCGCCGTCAGGCAAGCCAAAGTGGATGATTAACTCAATTACTCATTTTAGTATTTTTGAAATCAGAATTTCAATCAATTAAGTAGTAAGAAATAGGATTTTACATGGTAACTGATAATATGTTCATGACTACAACAATGAACCACCCATAAGCACCCCCAAAACCCGGTATCACAAGTACATGAGCATCAACTAGGAAATATAATACAATTCAACCTTTGTCTGGAATATAAATTAGACAGAAGAGTATAAATAACTCTGATGGAGACTCTGCAGGTTGCGGATCGTAACATAAAATACAACTCACGGTAAGTCCCTACAAGATCCGCACCTCTGCACCCAAAAAACCGCCAGACATATATGTACCTGTACAAAAATGTGCAGCAAGTGTAGCATGAATACGTAAATCAACGCGTACCAATAAGTATCTAGCCTAACCCCACAGAAGTAGTGTAACGACCTGGCCGGTTGCTTTGAGAATTTAAGTCTCGTTCGGCGGCATAAGGCCCTGAGCAGCTTCGTATTATGTGTATTGACTTGCGTGCGTGACTGAATTCAGTTACCGAAATCAAAATTTCATCAATTAAGTAGTAAGAAATAGGATTTTACATGGTAACTGATAATATGTTCACGACTACAATAATAAACCACCCATAAGCACCCCCAAAACCCGGTGTCACAAGTACATGAGTATCAACTAGGAAATATAATATAATTCAATCTCTGTCTGGAATACAAATTAGACAGGAGAGTATAAATAACTCTGATGGAGACTTTGTAGGCTGAAGATCGTAACATAAAATGCAGCTAACGGTAAGTCCCCGCAAGATCCGCGCCTCTGCGCCTAGAAGACCGCCAAACATATATGTACCTGCACAAAAATGTACAGCAAGTGTAGCATGAGTACGTAAATCAACGCGTACCCGATAAGTATCTAGCCTAACCCCAGAGAAGTAGTGTAATGACCCGGCCAGTTGCTTTGATAATTTAAGTCCTGTTTGGCGGCGTAATGCCCTGAGCAGCTTCGTATTATGTGTATTGACTTGCGCGCGTGGTTGAATTCAATTATCCGATGATTCGGAGTGATTTGGAACACTTAGTCCCTAAAACGGAAGCCTAAGTCTTAGGATTTTGACCGTAGTTAAAACTATATGAAGACGACTCTGGAACTGCGTTCTGGAAATTCCGTTAGCTCCGTTGGGTGATTTTATACTTAGGAGCGTATCCAGACGGTGAATTTGAAGTCTGTAGCTGATTTAGGCTTGAAATGTCGAAAGTTAAATTTTTAGAAATTTTGACCGGAAGTGAATTTTTTTATACCGGGGTTGGAATGCGATTCCAAGAGTTGGAACAACCCTGTTATATTATTTGGGACTTGCATGCAAAATTTGACGTCATTCCGGGTTGATTTGATAGGTTTCGACGCGAGTTTTAGAAGTTGAAATATTTGAAAGTTCATAAGTTCGATTCATGGTGTGATTCATAGTTTCGACATTGTTTGATGTGATTTGATACCTCGAGCGAGTCCGTGTTAGGTTATGAAACTTGTTGGTGTGCTTAGACGGGGTCCCGGAGGCCTCGGGTGTGTTTCGGATGGGCTACAAGCCATTTTCTCATTGTTTGGTATAGCTGTGCTGATATCTGGTGTCACCTTCTATGCGATCGCGTAGCTGAAGCCACGATCGCAAAGGCTTGTCTGGTGGGCTGACCATTCCTTCTTTCCGTTTGCGTAGTCCTGTTTGCGATCACGTACGTGTGCTTTTGCCTTCTCCGCGTTCGCACTTCATTGCTCGCGTTCGCATAGCTCAGCTGTAACAGCTGGTGATTTTCCCCTTCCCCTTTCGCGATCACATGCTCACTCACGCGGTCGCGTAGTGCAGTACCTGGCCCCAACAGTTTTCCCTCTTCGCGATCTCACTGTTCCTTACGCGATCGCATAATTCATTTTGGCAGTTGCTATTTTCTTCTTCGTGATCGCACTATTTGTTCCGCAATCGCGATGTACAAACACCTGGGCAGAATATAAAGTTCTCGATTCCGAGGGTTAGCCGTGTTTAACATTTTTGGAGTTCTAAAGCTCGGTTTGGAGCGATTCTTTGTGGGTTTTTCAAGAAAATCGATTGGATAAGTGTTCTTCACCTAGAATTTATTATATTCCATGATGTTATCTTTATTTTATCATTTAATTTGTGTTTTGAGTTGAGGAAAATAGGGATTTCTGAAGAAAATTTTCAAAATAAAAAATCATGATTTGAGAGAGGAAATGATATCGGAATTTGATAAATTTAGTATAATTGAACTCGTATCGGAATGGGTATTCGGGTTTTGTAAAATTTGTCGGATTCCGAGATGCGGACCCGGGGGTCCATTTTTGGGTCGATTTTTAGATTTTGATAAATATTGAGCCTTTATTATCTGTAATAGTTTCTTATGAGGTTTATTTGTGCTTTGAAGTTATGTTGGTTAGATTTGAGTCGTCCGGGGGCCATTTCACCAAGAAGTGTATTTTAGAGTATCAGCTTGTCTTCTTTGAGGTAAGCATCTTGCCTAACCTTGTGGGGGAAAGCTATCCCTTAGGATTTGAGTCTTCTATGTTGATTGTAGTCTGTGTACGCGAGGTAACGAGTACGTGCTCGAACTTATTTGTTGAAATTGGCCTTTTAGGGTTCCTAGGTCCTTGTATTCATTGAATATGCAGTTGTACTTGTTATGATTACGTTCCTTAATTACTAGTTTCACCTATACCTGCTTAATTAGAATCAATTGCTTCATAATCCACTCTTACTGTTTACTTGATTCATATGTGCCTTAATTGAAATTGTTATCTCTTCCATTGCCATGTTATCTTTTCCCTAACTGCGTATCTTTATTTGAAGTTGTAGTTGTCCCTTTTTGTAAATGTTCACCTTTAATTGAGGTTATGGTGATTTTCTCGCTGCCCACTTTTATTTGAATTAGTTGTATCTCTTCCGTAATTGTCCAAACTTAAAAGAAGCTTAGATATCTTATGCCTTAGTGGACTTGCCCTTATTTGAAATTATTTGACTTGTGTTAGCTTACTCCTTGTCGAACTGTATATTGTGGACCATTGTTACATAGTATTTCCTTTCTTGTTGAGATGTTCTTATTATGACTAGCATTCCCGATTGTGGCTACTCCTTGTGAATTAGTTCCTCTGTTTCTTTGAGAGTTCTGGAATCTCTAAGTTGACTTATTTGTCGTACCCTTGTATTATTGTCATTGTTGTTGTTATGGTTGTTATTGTGATGCACGAGGTTTCTGCCGTGCGGTTATTGTTATTTTGATGCACGAGGTTTCTGTCGTGCGGTTGTTGTTATTGTGATGCACGAGGTTTCTGTCGTGCGAGTGTTATTGGGTTGCACGAGATTGTTTTCAGGCTATTGTTACTATTAATATTTGCACATGCGGCGTGACAAGGCGGTATATATATATATACT
>AWOL01S0181171.1:0-15369 GCA_000715115.1 Nicotiana otophora
AGACGTCATCATACCGATCCTTAAGACTCTACTAGACACCTGCTCATGACTTGTAGAGCCTATGAACCTAGAGCTCTAATACCAACTTGTCACGACCCAAAAATCCACCTAGTCGTTATGGCACCTAACCCAACTCGTCAGGTAAGCCAATTAACAACTATCCAATTTAATGAGATTTATTGAGATAAGAAATGATAATATGCCATATTTATACAAGAATTTACTAAGGACTGGTAGTACAAATCATGAGCTTCTAAGATTTAGTGTTTACAAAGATGGTATAAAATGAAATACAACATCTGGTTAAAATATACATGAACAGATTAAAATTTTAAAGCTACCATGAACAAAAGGCAACAATGACTGGAATACATGTACATCTTCATATCCAGCTCCCGCCATGTACAGCAACATCAACATCCAAAATCTACACGCAAGGTGCAGAAGTGTAGTATAAGTACAACTGATCCCATGTACTCAATAAGTAACAAACCTAAACTTAGGTTGAAAGTAATGACGACCTGGAACACGGGTCGGGGTCCAACACCAATAACCAACAACAGTTCATATCAACATAATGGAAGTAATAAAAGAAGTAGCTCAGAGATAAAATGCTCAGCTCATTCACAGTTACAGAAAACAAAAAAGGCCTGCTTTCCTAGTATATTAGTGAAAACCCAAATCTTTTACCGAAATCACCAAATTATGAGTACGTTTTTTAAAAACTGTGATTTTCCCAAAACCTTTTCAACAATAGATAGGATGTTTCATTTTCAAATGGCATGAGAAAAATACATCTCTATGCCTACATGTCAATGAGTATGTGGAGTCATGAATGACGCCTTATCGTACAGCATGAGGAAAATGCATCTCTATGCTTGTATGTCAAGTGTGCATGTCAATGCAATGCATCTCAATGATAAAACCATGTGCATACTCTCAGAGTATCAATTCACTCAGTCCTCCCAGTCACTAGGCACTCGCACTCGGCACTCGCACTCAGTAGGTACCTGCGCTCACTGGGGGTGTGTATAGACTCCGGAGGGGCTCCTTCATCTCGAGTGCTATAACAAGCCAATCATGGCATAAATCAATAAAACATGTTGCGGCATGCAGCCCGATCCCATAAATATCCTCTTCATCAAGCCCTCGGCCTCACTCAGTCATCAATCTCTCCAATCTTTCAAGCTCACAATGTCATGAAAATGAACCTAAAAATGATGATGTGATATATCAATAAATAACAACAGAGACTGAGATAGGATATGCAATAAATGAATATGATTGAGTATGAAATTACAGTTTAAACATATAATTCGACTATAGAAATGACCTCAGTGAGTCCTAGTAATACCAACATTTGCCTAAGCATGATTTCTAACATGAGTCACAGCTCAGTTTCTCTAACACATAAAAATACATGGAAAAATACAAGTTAATTGACTATACAACTCTACGGAATCAACCGAGTCTCAATTTCTACGGTGCACGCCCTCACGCCCGTCACCTAGCATGTGCGTCACCTCTAAACAGTTCATATAACACGTATAATCAGGGCATATACCCTCAACTCCAAGAGTAGAGATGTTACTTACCTCGAACAAGCCAAATCCAATGCCGAGCAAGATAAACAATACTCCGAAAATTCAATTTTGCGCGTATCAACCTCCATACGCCTTCCTGTATCCTCAATCCAAGCCAAACGATCCGTATCTATTCAAATAACATGCAAATAAATCACAATTTACTCCAATACTTACATATTAATCATTTATGAAAATTTCCAACTCTGCTCAAAAAATCGACAGTGAGGCCCACGTCTCGAAATCTGACGAAACTCACAAAATCAAACAACCCCTTCAATTACGAGTCCAACCATACTAGTTTCACTCAAATCCGACTCAGAATTGGTATTCAAATCCGACTCAGAATTAGTATTCAAATCCCAAAAATTCATTTTATGAAATTTCTACAATTTCCCCCAAATTTCCATCTCAAATACTGATAAAATGATGAAAACATTGATATATTCATGTATATTAACCAAGTCCGAGTTAGAATCACTTACCCCGATAAATTTCTTGAAACTCCCATGAAATATCACCACAAACCGAGCTCCCAAAGTCCAAATATGAAATAATACTCTAACCCTCGTTTATAAAGTACAAAATTCTGACCTCCCATTGTGTTGACCACACATGTTTTTGTGCGGCCGCCCAGCCCAAGTTCTACGGCCGCAATCCAAATTGTGTGGCCGCACTTCAGCAGCCTCTACACTACTAGGCTTCAGTAATATGACCATAACATTCTCTATAAATGTCCAAATAATTAATGGTATGCCTTTTAGGAAACTAGACTCAAAGGACTACATCTTCTGTTTTGACTCATCGCCAAATCCCTTGTAGATTAAAAGATATAAGCTTTCGAAGTCAAACCATCGAATCTGCATAATCTCCTTTCTGCGGCCGTGAGAGGAATTTGTGGTCCACACATTTCCTCTGCGGTCCGCACTTTTCCTCTGCCTCAGCACCCCAAAATGTGCCCCCCGCACTTCCAAAGTTCCAGGACAACATGATAGTGCCGAAATGCGCAGACTAGCTCAAAACTCACTCTGAAACACACCCGAGCCACTCGGGACCCCGTCCGAATGTACCAACCAGTCCTAAAATACGATACGAACTTAGGCGAGCCCTCAAATCATATCAAACAACATCCAAAACACAAATCACACTCCAATTCAAGACTAATGAAAACTATCAATTTTTAACTTCCACATTAAATGTTGAAACCTATCAAATCAAGTCTGATTGACCTCAAATTTTGCACACAAGTCATAAATGACATAATGAAACTATTCCAATTTCCATAATCAGATTTAGACCTCAATATCAAAAAGTCAACCCCCCGGTGAAACTTCCCAAAAATTCAACTTTCGGCATTTCAAGCCTAATTCCACTACGGATCTCCATCAATTTTCCGGACATGCTCCTAAGACCAAAATCACCATACGGAGTTATTGAAATCATCAAAACTCCATTTCGGGGTCATTTACACATAAGTCGATATCCGGTTACTATTTAAACTTAAGTTTTCAATTATGAGACTAAGTGTCTCATTTCACTACGAAATCCTTCCGGATCCGAACCGACTAACCCGATAAGTCATAAATCAACTGTAAGGCATAAATTGAGCAGTAAATGGGGGTACGGGGTTATAATACTCAAAACGACCGGTCGGGTCGTTACATATACATAGAAACCTGTTCAAGATATACATAAACTAACAATGGAAAGAGCATCAATGTTAGACCAACGACACAAAAATAATTGATTTACAACCAACAATGAAGTAATAGAAACATAAATGGCTGCAAGTAGTAAACGAGTAATAAAGAAACAACATAATCAGAACATCGATGAGATGTAAATGAACTCAAATAAGGAAAACAAATGGATGACAACTCAAATAATCAAATTGCTCCAAACACATGGACTTACAACAAGAATTACCCCGAGGCACCACACTTTGTAAACCACAAGTCATGAACCACAATTTCCAATTCTTACACATATGGCACCCCATGGCCACAATAGTAATCTCCTTCGCACGGCAAACCCCACGTGCTATCATGTACTTTTCAACCATGATAAATATTAATTTAGATGAACGAAAGATATATTTAGACACCATAAAATATAATAGCAATCTTGAATAAAGTAAGGTCTCGAATGAAATAATGAGTTTATTTTAGAAATCAAGTAAAGTAAAATAATATACAATTTATACTAAACAGAGTATAAGATGGGTTTAGTTTAGAAATCAATAAAATTAAGTAAAAGTATCATTTTAAGCAAAGAAAAACATAAGTTGAATTAACGAATTAAATATAAAATTTGTTAAAGAAAAACATGATAACAATTTTAAGTAAGGTAAACATCTAACAGGGTGATGAGTATAATTTGAGAACCAAATTATAGTGAAAGTACGATAACCATTTAGAATAATAAGGCATCGAGTGAGATAACGAGTTCTACCTTGAGATGCACATAAAATAAAGCACGTTAATAATTATTTTATTTAAACCATTATGTTACCAACAACTCAATATAATATGATATAGTGACTCCACGCAATTAAATTCACATTGACAAGCAATTCATCAAGTTATAACGGAGGCACATATTGGCACTTTAAACCAACACAACAAATCACGTAGAATGCATGACTCACACAAGAAATCACAATCGTTCCTACACCAAGATAACAACGAATAACCAAACACAATCAAAATGCAGATGAATGATTGAAGGAAGAACAATGACCGTTCAAATCAATAAGTTTTTCCAACATGGAATGTACAATGAAAATCACAACCGAAGTACCGCCTTGTATTCACATTTCACAATTTCAATCATAATCTTTTCTTATATCACCGCGTGAGCCTTACATTTAGTTTTGAAAATCTTTTTTCCCGAAATAGCTACATGTGTTTTAGCCCACTTTATCTTGCTGCATGGCTTCAAGTAGTTCCCCTATTAGCAACACGCGTATCAAGCCCACCTTATCTCATCGCATGCGTATCAACCCCTAGCCTTATACCGCCGCATGCATAGCAATATCACAACAATTTTACACCTCACACCACAAGTGCCCATATTCCAACACTTGCCACAAAGTCAACAAAACCAATACGTCCACAATAAATAGCCCATGGCTCAACCACAATGTATACAAGAATTTCAACAATAACAAAATGAATAAGAATGCTCAACAAGCAAAGGTATTTTAACAATTAACAACTTCACCTCAATGTGATAACAGCTATTACAACTTCAACACCAATAACTTAACAAGATGATATTCCACGAAATAACAACTTCAATTAAAAGTGATTCAACAATTAAGTGGTAACAAGACAATAAGGAAGGCAATAACTTCAACTAAAGCATATAAGAGAAACATTACAAGTAAGAGGTAGAACAAGTGCTAACAACGTCAAATAGAGCATGTAAGAATAGATTAACAATGAGAGATATGGTTTGTTATGACAATTCAATTAAGAAATGGAAAGAGTCTAGATAATTTAAACCGGTCAAATACCACATATAGTCCATGTACCCACTCGTCACCTTACATATACAGATTTTACAAAACACAAATAGAACAATCAATCCAAATCTTAAGGGGTAGTCCCCCCCTCCCCCCCACAAAGTTAGGCAATATACTTATCTCAACTAGGCCAACTCATCCCTTCAAAATAGCTTTTCCCCCAAAATGTAACGACCCGATAGGTCATTTTGAGTATTTGCACTTCGCTTGGTAGTTTGAGGGTATGTGTAGCTCAATATGTTGTATTATGACTTGTGTGAATCATCGGTTTTGGTTTTTAGGTTACTCGAAAGTGATTTAGAAGAATGAATTTCATGTTTGAAGCTTTAAGTTAGAAGAGTTGATCAAGTTTGACTTTTATATATTTGACCCCGGAACGGAGTTTTGATGGTTCCATTAGGTCCGGGTGGTAATTTTGGACTCAGGCGTATGCCCGGATTTGCATATGGATAAGTCTAGAAGGTTTCTGCGCTAATTGGCGAAAGATGGAAATTTGAATGTTTGGAAAGTTTATAAGGTTGATCGAGAGTTGACTTTAAGGATATCAGATTCAGATTGCAGTTCTGGGAATTGGAATAGCTCCGTCATGTCATTTGGGACTTGTGCGCAAAATTGGAGTTCATTCCGGGTTGATTTGATTTGTTTCGGCGCTAATTTTGGAAGTTGATAGTTCAATGTTCATTTAGGTTTTATTTGAACTGTGATTCGTCATTTCGATGTTGTTATGCATTATTTGAGGCCTCGAGTAGGTCCGTGTTAGGTTATGGGACTTGATGGTGGGNAATCAGTATATGGATCCGCACGGACAACTCACGTGCCAATAATATAATCCGCATGGCATTGCCACATGCCCCCAGTCCAAGCATATCATATAGGAGCAATCAAATAAGTACACATGTATATGATAAATGAATTACGATTCTCATGCTCCTGGACTGGTATAAATAACATGTCATAGAGTAGGCCCCACCAATAACACATGTACCTTTATCGAGAACTCAAATTCGCAAGTTAAAGTAGAAATAGTAACTACCCAATTTATTGAGGGAATTAGTCTCTTTGTAACCTCAAGTGTAGTCCATATAGTAGGACGAGGCCAATTCTGAACTGCCTCAATCTTCTTGGGATCCACCTTAATACCCTCACCTGATACAACATGCCCCATGAATACTACAGAATCTAGCCAAAACTCACATTTAGAGAAATTAGCATATAGCTTTTATTCCCGCAAGATCTGAAGTGCCACTCTCAAATGTTGCTCGTGCTTCTCCATGCTACGTGAGTAAATCAAAATGTCATCAATGAAGACAATGAAAAACGAATCAATGTAAGGCATGAACACCCTGTTCATCAAATCCATTTACACCACTGGGGCATTAGTCAAACCGAAGGACATCACTAGAAACTCTTAACGGCCATATCTAGTACAGAAGGCAGTCTTCGGAACATCCGAGTCCCGAATCTTCAACGGATGGTACCCCGATCTCAAGTCAATCTTAGAGAACACCCTAGCACCCGGCAACTGGTCAAACGAATCATCAATACGCGCCAACAGGTACTTTTTCTTAATGGTGACTTCTCTAGTCTCTAGTCTCATAACCACAGAATGTGACCATACATGACCGATAGATCCGATCCACAACAACAGATTTGCCCACAGGAGTGGACACATAAATAAGAGTGCCCAAAGGCTTACAAGGAATATCCAGCGCCGTAGTAAAAAAAACGCAAAGAAGTAACTTGTCATGACCTAACTCTATTTAGGTCGTGATGGCGCCCAGCACCATTGCTAGGCAAGCCAACCTTAAACAATCTAGTGATTTCCCATTTAGTAAGTTTATCAAGTAATTAAATTTCCTTAATTTTAAATATTTGATAAATAATAGATTTAGAATAATTAAAATGAAAGTAGCTAAATGCAATCATAACTGTAGAAATAAAGCCAAAACCACAAGTCTAGTAGTGTGTGCCAAGACCTGGTGTCACAAGTGTATATGCTACTAGTAGAATATACAAAATAGTACTACACAACTGTCGGAAACAAAATATACAAAAAAATAAGGCAAAAGGAAAACTTCGGCTGCTGCAGAACGGGCTCGAAGGACAGCTCACCGCAAGTCTCACAGTAGTAATCAAGTGTGCGCGGCGGACTGATATCCAGAAGCACATACCTCAGATCCTGCACATCAAGTGCATAAGTGTAGCGTGAGTACATAAACAACATGTACCCAGTAAGTATCTAGTATAACCTCGAAGAAGTAGTGACGATGGGTTGACTTTGACACTTACTACGAACCAACAATAAAATTATATACAACTGCTAATTAAACATAAGATATACAAATGACAATAGAACTCAAATGCAAGAATTTAAATAGCCAATCCATTCACCGAATAGNAAAATATACAAAAAAATAAGGCAAAAGGAAAACTTCGGCTGCTGCAGAACGGGCTCGAAGGACAGCTCACCGCAAGTCTCACAGTAGTAATCAAGTGTGCGCGGCGGACTGATATCCAGAAGCACATACCTCAGATCCTGCACATCAAGTGCATAAGTGTAGCGTGAGTACATAAACAACATGTACCCAGTAAGTATCTAGTATAACCTCGAAGAAGTAGTGACGATGGGTCGACTTTGACACTTACTACGAGCCAACAATAAAAATATATACAACTGCTAATTAAACATAAGATATACAAATGACAATAGAACTCAAATGCAAGAATTTAAATAGCCAATCTATTCACCGAATAGCAATTTCCAACCCAACTTCTCTCCTTTAATGTTTTACCCTATCAAACCAACGAAGCAATATCAAACAAATAGGAGGTTCAAGCATCATTTCGCACGAGTTATGCCGAGGACGTACGAACCGATCCAAAATACATATAAATATATTGCGTGCACTACCGAGGATCGAACGGTGCGAACCATAGATACATCTATTAACTTGCCGAGGCGAACAGCCCGCTCCCATGAGAGTTGTGGAAACGTCACCCCGCTCGCGGAATATACTTGCATCGCGGTTAAATATAATTTATCAAGTTAATCATAACATCCCTCAATTCTTTTCAAAATAAAGAAAATTCAACTTTAAACCTTTGAAATCTTGAAATCCTTAACTTAGCCTCATTCGATATAAATAACAATTTAAAATCAAATGACGGTGTCCACAAAGCATGGTGTGAACCTAAAACGGCACGAACATGAGCAGGAATAGTAGCTACGTACAGACTCTCATCACTTCGTGCGTACATAGCCCCCCACAAATAACAACACATATTAATTAAGTTCACCTATGGGGTAAATTCCCTCTTACAGGGTTAGAAAAGAGACTTACCTCGTCTCAAGGCCAACTTTCTGGTCCAAGATTGTGCCCAAACCCTCAATTTGGCGCCAAACGAGTCGTAACTAGTCAAATGTTTTTTTAAAATAATTAATACATGCTTAAATGTTCATATCCTAACTATCAAAGTGATTTCCAAGCCTATTTGCAAAATTCCTAAAATTCACCCCCCGGGCCCACGTGCCCAGTTTTCGGAAATATTTTAAGAAAGTTGTTACCCATAACATCATGAACTCAAATATATGATTTTCACTAAATTCCCCAATCAGTTTCATGGTTAAATCTCATTTTTATCAAAAACCTAGGTTTTCACCTAAACCCATAATTTTCACTAATTTACATGTTATAATCTACCCAAAATTTATGTATTAAACACACAGCGTATAGAAATTACTTACCTAAACTAGTTGATGAAAATCCCCTCTCTAACCATCTCCAAAATCGCCCCCAAGAATGCAAGAAATGAGCAAAAATGCTCACACCCCGATTTAAAACACCCACTGCCTTCAGCGATTCTCGCACCTGTGGTGCCTTGGCCAAATTTGCGGTACCTCATTTACGGCGCTTGGCCTGCATCTTTGGAGTTCCTCAAGCTAGAGAAAGTAGCTTCTGCAGAGGGGAGAGCCGCACCTACGAAGTTCGCTTCTGCGTCAAGGGGGCCGCTCATGCGTGTTCGCAGGTGCGCCAAACTTCTCGCTCATGCGGATCCTGGGCAGCCTTGTCTTGCTCGCTTCTGCGGCTCCTTGTTCGCACCTGTGAGTTCGCACCTACAGCTGGCGAAGCGTAGGTGCGATTATGACAGCAGCTGGGAGATTCAGCTTTGGCTCAAAAGTTCCAACTTGGTCTGATCCTCGTTCGATTGACACTTGTGGCCCACGGGGCCCCGCCCGAACATACCAATTTGTTTGAAATTATAAAACGGACTCGCTCGAACTCTCGGAATGCCCAAAACAACATTAAAACTAAGAATCACACCACAAAACCAATTGAATCAAACTTATGAACTTCAAGTTCTTGAATTGCTCCCAATGTGCCGAACCGTACTTAAACCACTCGGAATGACACCAAATTTTGCGTGCAAGCCTTAAATGACATTAAGGAACTATTCTCGGCCTCGAAATTCCATTTGGACCTCGATACCACTGAAGCCGCTCCAAACCAAATTTAAAGGACTTCTAAAACTTTCAAAGAACCAACTTTCACTATTAGGCGCCAAGATGCTCCCGGGTCATCTAAAACCCGATCTGAATATACGTCCAAGTCCGAAATCATCATATGAACCTATTGGAATCATCAAATCCTGATTCCGTTGTCATTTACTCAAAATGTTGTCCGAAGTCAAACTTAGCCTTTTAAGGCCAACTTAAGGAACCAAGTGTTCCGATTTCAGCCCGAACCCTTCCAAATCCAGAACCAACCATTCCTGCAAGTCATAAAACAGTAAAATCACGTACGGGAAGTCTTATTTAGGGGAACAGGGTTCTAGAAAACAAAACGACCGGTCAAGTCGTTACATAACCATGCTTTAATACCACTAATCAATTTCATACTTCGTGCGTACTACATCCTTTAAATAACAACTTAATCATTCCATGATTTTCATATTTTCGTAAAGTGTAATGTAACCCATATTCATGAATTTTCCTTGCTCGAGTCATCCCCGATCTCAACCTCTGTAGTCATATCTAATCCACAAGTATGTCTTAAACCAAAACTAAAATTTAACATATAACCATGAAATTAAACTGTCAACAACAGGCTGTCCCACTTGGCTCAAAGTTATAAATCATGACATTCAATAACTGACAATACCCATACTGTCTTACTGCTATGATGCTACAGTGAGATTCAACTACATTCTTCACAGCTCACACAACACCAACCATAAAATACCTCACTCATCCGCTAAGCTCGTATTTATTTCTCTTGACAGTCAGGTCAACTTTCTCGACCAGATTCAAATTCAAATCTTAACACGTACACCCCACTGGTAGAAAAGAAAGCCTCCACACAATATCATAATGATCCCACATCTGTAGTTTACCCCGCAGGTGATAACCCACTTGCTTAGCTTCAAATTGACATCTCTCCATAACCTTTTACAGCCACAAATACTACGCCATCACTTAATCTTTCTGAGTCCAAACACATTAACAAGACATGAGAATTTAATTTATCCCATATTTTCACAACGTGAAAGATCCTTCAACATACTTATAACTCGAACTATACATCAAATCAAGACGGAAATCAGGCACACAAATGGCTCTTTTTTTTACATCTTGATAAACCTTTCTCGTCACGTTCAAACCATCTGAACACATTCCACAGTCGAATTATAATCATTATTTAGTCATTCCACCGCGCGTCGAGACACAAATTCCACTCACAGGGATACTACCACATGCATAAATCCAAATGTACAAGTTCACACAACTAATGCAACCGAGCCAAAGCTGCGGTCGAAACCTAGCCTCAAGTCCTCCAGACTTGCCCATTACCAAAATACAAAATACATATCTCGAACCTCGTTCATGGAATCACAAGCCGGCGATGCACAACTGATACCGAGCGCTCACATGCGCACACGAATATGTGGAAGGAATTCAAAGAGTTATGTTTCAAGTTGAATCAATTTTGCACGATTAGGAAAGAAAGATGAACAATTATCCTAAATGCCATGTAGCCTCTCGAAGATAAGTATAGACGTCATCATACCGATCCTTAAGACTCTACTAGACACCTGCTCATGACTTGTAGAGCCTATAAACCTAGAGCTCTAATACCAACTTGTCACGACTCAAAACTCCACCTAGTCGTATGGCACCTAACCCAACTCGTCAGGTACGCCAATTAACAACTATCCAATTTAATGAGATTTATTGAGATAAGAAATGATAATATGCCATATTTATAAAAGAATTTACCAAGGACTGGTAGTACAAATCATGAGCTTCTAAGATTTAGTGTTTACAAAGATGGTATAAAATGAAATACAACATCTGGTTAAATATACATGAACAGATTAAAATTCTAAAGCTACCATGAACAAAAGGCAACAATGACTGGAACGCATGTACATCTTCATATCCAGCTCCCGCCATATACAGCAACATCAACATCCAAAATCTACATGCAAGGTGCAGAAGTGTAGTATAAGTACAACCGATCCCATGTACTCAATAAGTAACAAACCTAAACTTAGGTTGAAAGTAATGACGACCTGTAACACGGGTCGGGGTCCAACACCAATAACCAACAACAGTTCATAACAACATAATGGAAGTAATAAAAGAAGTAGCTCAGAGATAAAATGCTCAACTCATTCACAGTTACAGAACAAAAAGGCCTGCTTTCCTAGTATATTAGTGAAAACCCAAATCTTTTACCGAAATCACCAAATTATGAGTACGTTTTGTAAAAACTGTGATTTTCCCTAAACCTTTTCAACAATAGATAGGATGTTGCATTTTCAAATGGCATGAGAAAAATACATCTCTATGCCTACATGTCAATGAGTATGTGGAGTCATGAATGACTCCTTATCGTACAGCATGAGGAAAATGCATCTCTATGCTTGTATGTCAAGTGTGCATGTCAATGCAATGCATCTCAGTGATAAAACCATGTGCATACTCTCAGAGTATCAATTCACTCAGTCCTCCCAGTCACTAGGCACTCGCACTCGGCACTCGCACTCAGTAGGTACCTGTGCTCACTGGGGGTGTGTATAGACTCCGGAGGGGCTCCTTCATCTCGAGCGCTATAACAAGCCAATAATGGCATAAATCAATAAAATATGTTGCGGCATGCAGCCCGATCCCATAAATATCCTCATCATCAAGCCCTCGACCTCACTCAGTCATCAATCTCTCCAATCTCTCAGGCTCACAATGTCATGGAAATGAACCTAAAAATGATGATGTGATGTATCAATAAATAACAACAGAGACTGAGATAGGATATGCAATGAATGAATATGATTGAGTATGAAATTACAGTTTAAACATATAATTCGACTATAGAAATGACCTCAGTGAGTCCCAGTAATACCAACATTTGCCTAAGCATGATTTCTAACATGAGTCACAGCTCAGTTTCTCTAACACATAAAAATACATGAAAAAATACAAGCTAATTGACTATACAACTCTACGGAATCAACCGAGTCTCAATTTCTACGGTGCACGCCCTCACGCCCGTCACCTAGCATGTGCGTCACCTCTAAACAGTTCATATAACACGTATAATCAGGGCATATACCCTCAACTCCAAGAGTAGAGACTTACCTCGAATAAGCCAAATCCAATGCCGAGCAAGATAAACAATACTCCAAAAATTCAATTTTGCACGTATCAACCTCCATACGCCTTCCTGTATCCTCAATCCAAGCCAAACGATCTGTATCTATTCAAATAACATGCAACTAAATCACAATTTACTCCAATGCTTACATATTAATCATTTATGAAAATTTCCAACTCTGCTCAAAACATCGACAGTGAGGCCCACGTCTCGAAATCTGACAAAACTCACAAAATCCAATAACCCCTTCAATTACGAGTCCAACCATACTAGTTTCACTCAAATCCGACTCAGAATTGGTATTCAAATCCGACTCAGAATTGGTATTCAAATCCCAAAAATTTATTTTATGAAATTTCTACAATTTTCCCCAAAGTTCCATCTCAAATACTGATTAAATGATGAAAACAATGATATATTCATGTATATTAACCAAGTCCGAGTTAGAATCACTTATCCCGATAAATATCTTGAAAATCCCATGAAATATCGTCACAAACCAAACTCCCAAAGTCCAAATATTAAATAATACTCTAACCCTCATTTATAAAGTACAAAATTCTGACCTCTCATTGTGTTGACCACACATTTTTTTGTGCGGCCGCCCAGCCCAAGTTCTACGGCCGCAATCCAAATTGTGTGGCTGCACTTCAGCAGCCTCTACACTACTAGGCTTCAGTAATATGACCATAACATTCTGTATAAATGTCCAAATGATTAATGGTATACCTTTTAGAAAACTAGACTCAAAGGACTACAGCTTCTGTTTTTGACTCATCGCCAAATCCCTTGTAGATTAAAAGAAATAAGCTTCCGAAGTCAAACCATCGAATCTGCATAATCTCCTTTCTGCGGCTGTGAGAGGAATTTTGTGGTCCACACATTTCCTCTGTGGTCCGCACTTTTCCTCTGCCTCAGCACCCCAAAATTTGCCCCCCGCACTTCCAAAGTTCCAAAACAACATGATAGCGCCGAAATGCGCAGACTAGCTCAAAACTCACTCTGAAACACACCCGAGCCACTCGGGACCCCGTCCGAATGTACCAACAAGTCCTAAAATACGATACGAACTTAGGCGAGCCCTTAAATCACATCAAACAACATCAAAAACACAATTCACACTCCAATTCAAGCCTAATGAAAACTATCAATTTCTAACTTCCACATTAAATGTTGAAACCTATCAAATCAAGTCCGATTGACCTCAAATTTTGAACACAAGTCATAAATGACATAACGAAACTATTCCAATTTCCAAAATTGGATTCCGATCCCGATATCAAAAAGTCAACTCCCCGATAAAACTTCCAACTTAAATTTCTATTTTTAGCCATTTCAAGCCGAATTCAACTACGGACTTCCACATAATGTTTCGGACACCTTCCTAAATCCAAAATCATCATACGGAGCTATTGGAATCATCAAAACTCTATTCCGAGGTCGTTTACACATAAGTCAACTTTCGGTCAACTATTTCAACTTAAGCTTCCATATTTGGAGACTAAGTGTCTCAATTCCTTTCAAAACCCCACCGGTCCCGAACCAAGTACCCCGGCAAATCATATAACAATTGTAAAGCATAAATTGAGTAGTAAATGGGGGAACAGGATTGTAGTACTCACAATGACCGTCCGGGTCGTTACATTCTCCCCCACTTAAACATACGTTCGTCCTCGAACGTGCCAAGGGTTGTTTCCAAGCCATCAAATCACTGTTCCATCTTACCACGCACATACCCGGCGGTGATCACACGCCACCATATTCCATATAGGCCTGACAATACCACGTAATTAAAGATGATTACTTCAACCTTAGCCCATAAACCTTGGAATTCAATTTCCAACATTAAGAATTTCTTTTCAAGGCCCGAATATCACATCTACACATTGTATAAGTCTGAACAAGTTATATCAAGCCATAACCATAACCCCAGATATAATAACGTAACATACTACAAAACTCGCATGCTCGCAGCACTATTTTCGATCATAGTAACTACTCCAAACTAACCCGATAATAGTATTAAACCCCATATCAATCCAAACCTCATTCCAAAAACTTCGTACACTGCTGATATTTAAAGAAACACGTGAAATCTCATAACAAATTATTAGATTAACAAGTCATGGAGCTCTCTCACCCCAACCCGAACCATAATCACTTTCTAAGCCGACTTTCGATGTCATCCTCCCAAATATATCGTAATCAAATCAGATAGCACACATTCTAGGCCCAATGACCTTATATTTTTAAACATAACTATTCCACAGGCATGCCATACCAATATAACTCAAGCCACAACTGCGCACTCCGTGTACCCAAAAATAGAAAATGTCTCAAAGAAGAGAATCGTATTGCGAGTTCAACAAGAACCACCACAACTGCAATGCTATAAACTCATTATATATAGTAGAACCAAGACACACAAATTTAATAACAGTAACCAGCTCTTCTAGAGCTCACATTAACATCACTCACACAGACAACTTCACGTGCTATAGTATCAATATCTAGACTCGCACGGACAACTCACGTGCTATAGTATCAATATCTGGACCCGCACGGATAACTCACGTGCCAATAAAATCAGTATATGGATCCGCACGGA
>AWOL01S0181204.1:2993-18717 GCA_000715115.1 Nicotiana otophora
TTCGACTTCCCTCCTCACTCTATGAAGTGTTCGTTCAATCTCTGGATCAAAAGGAAGGAGGTTGTTTGCACTTCTACTTCTCCGCATTCAAGAGAAGATCCTGCGTTAACACAAACAAGGCAAACTGAAAATTAAAACTTGAATTAATAAGTAATAAAAGCTTAACTCAGTCAAGTAGCTAATTTCTAAGTCCCCGGCAACGGCGCCAAAAACTTGTTGCGACCAAACACATTCACGCAAGTATACGTGATCGTCAAGTAATAAAGTATTGAATAAAGTATCGTTCCCACGAAGACTTATGATTAACTTTTGATTAATTCAACTCAAATAGCTTATTGATTCAAGCAATTTCTTATAAAATAGATAATTGTCTAATTTACTACCTAAAGATTATCAAGTAATGAAACACTAGAAATCAACACAACACTTAAATAATTTTAAATAACAATCAATGGGAGATAATATTTCAGGGTCACAGGTTATCTAGCAATCATGTTGCATTCTTAGCTTAAAATAACTAATTGATTTATCTGGATTGTTGGTTGACAGGGTTGATATTACTCATAAGAATCTGTCGAGCCCTTACTCGCCTATTCAAGCTAACTTAATACCTATATGTCTATGGAATTAAGATTAACAAGAACGCTTTTACAATTCCTGTATTGCAACCGAGAAAGGCAATTAGGTATATGTCTATCCCAATTGCGAATCCTTTCCCCGATGCCCGGGTTTAAGAACTTACTCTATTTAATTCTATATGCAATCTAGAGTTCCCACTTTCGAGTTCAACTCTAGATTCATAGATAGTATTTCACTGTTAGCTACTCAGCAAAATAATTAAAAACAGAATTAAATAAACAACCCCATATGATAAAATCAACTTCGTCAAATTAAACTCCAAATATCAACATTCATGTATACCCATGACCCTAGAACAATAAGTTTCTTAGCCACTCATGTTCATACAATCATTAAAAATAATGTTTTCAAACATAAAATCAATGAATACTAGAAAAGGAATGGAAGAATTGATCAAATTCTTGCTTTCGAGTATTTTGCGCCTCTCCCTTCTCTCTAAATCACGTCCTCCCTTCAAAAATAGGTTTAGGTTGGCTTTTATATGAGTTGGGGGCGTCTAGGGGTCGAAATAACCGAGTCCTAGTCGAAAAAGGAAACTTCCCGTCTTGAGGGGCCACAGCCAGCGTGGGGCGCTGGTCCTTGCGCTCAAACTTTTTGGTCTCTGTAAAGTGCGCCACAGCCAGCGCCCCACGCTGACTGTGGCCCTCAAATTTCCATTTTTGCGATTTTGTCCCGATTTCGCTCCAATTCACGCCCTTTCGTCCCAAATTGCATCTGAATGATTCCTACACATAGAAATACCAACATTTAGCACAAATAATCATATTAAACATCTCAAATCGTCGAGACATGAGCAAAATGTGAGGCGATATATATCANTCGTCCCAAATTGCATCTGAATGATTCCTACACATAGAAATACCAACATTTAGCACAAATAATCATATTAAACATCTCAAATCGTCGAGACATGAGCAAAATGTGAGGTGATATATATCAAAATATGCATACATTAAGCCGATTATCACTAATTAAAGTAGTTCATTTAGGCTATCACGTGTTATATGGAACAAAATTTAGTAAAAAATTTAATCTAATACTCAAAAATTTGGCTATAAATGCCCATTCAATCACATGCAGAAAACCTAATGATAAAAGCTTGGATCGGAAAAGCTACATTTACATTTTCAGTGTCTTTGTATAAATAATATCAGTCTATTATTGTCACGACCCAAAATACACATAGCCGTGATAAGACCTAACACAAGTCATCAAGTAAGCCAATTAACAACTATTCAATTTCATTAATATATAATTGACTCTAATACACTCTCCAGAGACTGGTAGTACAAATTATGAGCTTTTAAGATGAGAATTTACAAAGCTGGTGTGAAATAAAAATACATCATGTGTTTGAAATATACATGAACAGATTAAAATTCTAAAGCTACCATGAACAAGAGGCAACAATGATTGAAACGCAGGTACATCTTTCAGATCCAGCTCCCGCCATGTACAACAACATCAACATCTAAAATCTGCACGCAAGTTGCAAAGGTGTAGTATGAGTACAACCGACCACATGTAATCAATAAGTAACAAACCTAATCTTAGGTTGAAAGTAGTGACGAGCTTGTACCAAAGTCACAGTCCAACTCCAATAACAAACAAATGTTCATAAAAATATACAACAATAACAACAATAACAACATACCCAGTTCATAACAACATAAAGCAAATAATAAAAGAAGTAACTCAAAGATAAAATGCTCAACTTAATTATGATTTCTGAAAATAGTTCTGCCTTTCAAGTGTATCACTGAAAACCCAAGTCGTTTACAGAAGTTGCCAAAAATACGAGTGAGTTTGAAAACAGTAATTTTCTCAAAAATCCTTTCCACAATAAATAAGACGTTTTATTTTCTTTCCAGATAGCCAGTAGAAAATGCATCACTATGCCCATATGACAATATGTGTGAGAAGTCATGAATGACGTGATACCGTACAACATGAGAAAAATACATCTATATGCTTCTATATCATGGGTGCATGTCAATGCAATGTATCTCAGTGATAAAATCATATGCATACTCTTAGAGTATCACTTCACTCGGTCTTCCCCATCACTCAGTCCTCACAGTCACCTCAATCCTCCCAATCGCTCGGCACTCACACACAGTAGGTACCTGCACTCACTGGGGGTGTGTACAGAATCCGGAGGGACTCTTTCAGCCCATGCGCTATAATCTGCACGGACAACTCACGTGCTACACGGAGAACTGACGTACTATATTATCAATATCTGGATCCGCACGGACAACTCACGTGCTATAATAAGCCAATCTGGCATGCTACGACGTGCAGCCCGATCCCATAATAATAAAGTATATAAATCCAATACGGTCTGCTGCGGCGTGCAGCCCGATCCCATAATTATCCTCACAATCAGGCCCTCGGCCTCACTCAGTCATCAATCTCTCCAGTCTCTCGGGCTCACAATGTCATGAAACTAGCCCAAAATGATGATATGATGAATCAATAAATAGCAACAGAGACTGAGAGATGATATGAAATGAATGAACATGGCTGAGTATGAATTTACAATATAAACAAATAAATCAATAACAGAAATGACCTTCGTGGGTCTCAATAATAGCAACATTTTCCTAAGCATTATTTCTAACATGAGTCACAACTCGATAACTCTAGTACGTAGATATTTCATGATTACAGATAAGTTCAGGTAACTACACAGTACCACATGAATAACAGAGTCACAGTTCAAACGGTGCACGCACACACGCCCGTCACCTAGCATGTGCGTCACCTCAACACCAAACACATAACACGTATAATCAGGGTTCATACCCTCGGATCCAAGATTAGAAGAGTTACTTACCTCAAGCAAGCCGAATCCAATGTCGAGCAAGCTAAACAATGCTCCAGAAATTTCATTATGCGCGTATCAACCTCCGAACTACTCAATTCCCGATGATTTCCTTGAAAATTCCTCAAAAATAAAATCGTCACAAATCGAGTTTTCTTGTTTCAGCTCTTTAGTGATATTAAAACCTCCCACTACTCTTACAACTTCAATCTACATCAACATAATTCAATTGGACCAATAATAGTAAATAATTTCAAGATTTTTGGCCATTTAGGCATTTTATCACACACCTAGAGTGCATAACATTTTACTACATCTAGTAATGGTGTTTCTTCATCCAATAATCTCTCATTCCCACCAATAAGAGATACTAAACCATCATTTGTCTACACACAACCTTCTTTAGCACCATTACAATCATCAATGAACTCATATCCACCCAATTGTTATTAATTAATTTATTACAAAATCTCTGCAACACCCAATAATCTAGTTTAAGTATTTATGACTTTCAAGCACCATCCAACAAGTACTAATAATTATATTTATGAAGACATGTATCTATATTCATTGAGTTAGTATAATCACTCGAATTCAGAACAAAAGTAATGTGCAGATGAGTGTTGGCTACTTGGGTATATGCCAAATTGTTTGGAGTAAGAAAGATTAAATTTACCTACCTAGGTACTTCTATTTTTATAATCAACGGTGAGTTTCAAGAGATTCCAAAGATGAAAACAAATTAAATTCAAGCCTGAGGAAGTAGAATAAATAAATTAGAAATATCTGCAAGATTCCAAAGTCAAGCAATTAAAAAAGAATATAGACAAAGGAAAAATCAAGAAATAGTTGATAAAATCTAGAACTCAGAGCACAATCTTTAGGATAGAGTTCTTTGTTAGATTAGATTTTTAAAGCTCAACAACCAATTGAACGGTAGGTAGAGTTGCCAAGTCTTAAATTAGTAAAAGCAAAATATAAAGAAAAAAATGTATATGCCATTTGGAGTTTTCTTGCAAGCAGCAACTTGACTACCATCTACCATTCAAAATTTCTCACCTGCACTTCTCAATGTTTCTGAAAAACAAAAAGTGAAAATAAGTGTCGATGTTCATGGAAGTTATAGTCCGAGACGGATCCAGAATTCTAAAAAAATGGATGCATTATTACAAAAAAGTAAATCTAGAATTTATATTGACAGGTTCAACCTTTAGGTTCTTACAATGAATCTCATTACCATTTAAAAATTATAGGTTAAAATTAAAAAAATTCTTGCATTTTTTTTTTATTTTTAACATAGAAAACTATACTTCTGATAAAAAATGTTAGATTAATTGAACTATGTTACATCATCCAATACTATTAGTTTTAATTATATAAAATTTTGCGATGACAAAGAGGAGATCAAGGATTTCAATGTGTTAGATTTAGAGATTTTGAATGAATAAACCAAATAAATAAAAAAATGAAAAATTACTTAATTAGAACACAAGAAGGGACACTAGACATGCCTAACAAAGATTTGAACCTCTAGCTTCCCTTGTAATTAACAAAGTCGTAAAGGTACACCCAATAATTGTTGCACCACATGATTATTTGAGCTTGGGTGCACACATGTATATTTAAAATTTTTAAGAAATATATATATTATTATACGTGGTATAGAAAAAAAATCATGGATGCATGTGCCCATACTCTAACATATAGATAAGCCCCTGGTTATTGCGAAAAGCAAGAAATGGAGCGCACAATTTACCGAAATTAAATAATATCAAACCTAAATGAATTGAGTAGTATTAATCAAAGTGCAATCAAATTAACTAATATCAGCAATCCACATAAAACAATGCCGATAATTATCAAATTAACTAATATCAGCAATCCACATAAAACAATTCCTGAAATTGATTTAGTTGGTAAGTATTGTGAGAATAGCAATAGGTGAAGTGAGAGCTCTTCTTCTAAAAGAAGCAGTAACACTAATTTATCTGAATCTGGAGATTTTGGATTCAGAAATTTTGTTGATGTCACGGCCCAAAATTTACCTAGTCGTGATTGCATCTAACTCAACCCGTCAGGTAAGCCAATTAATAACTATCCAACTTAATGAGATTTATTAAGATAAAAAATGATAATACACCGCTCTATATCAGGCAGGATGTGTTCATTTCAGTATAGCGTTGTTTACAGAGGATTCTTCGGCCTTGGATATTATTTTTGTCATCAGCTATTCTATGTAATCTCTATTGTGTCGTGTGAGTTATGAGACGGTATGATTATTTACACTCTTATTGCAACCCCATATAGTTTGTGGTGTTGTGAGAACATGATGGCTCTCCAGATGAAGGTCATTTATTGCACCTTGGTCATGCTTGAGTTTTGTAGCGTATGGCGCTATCTGTCTTCCCGGGGCTGATATTATACACTTGGCATGCTTGTGGTCGGCATCCGGGCATTTTGTAGGTATGAGCATTCTAGCTTAGTAAGTATTTCCTTATAGATTATTATGTGTGGATCGGGTGGCACGCCGCCACAGGTATATTGGTTGGATCGGGTGGCATACCGCAACGGGTATCATGGTTGGATTGGGTTGCACGTCGCAACAGTATCATGTGTGGATCGGGTTGCACGTAGCAACAATGGGATGTTGAGTACAGTTCCCCATATCTATTCTTGTGTGTTTTGTTTCTCATTTTCTGAGGAAGGTTCATAACATCATTTCGGTTGTTTAATAGTTCTTTCCAGAGTTCGTTTTCCTTATGCATCACATTCTAGTTTGTAGCTTGTTGGCATATTGTGGCATCATATGAGACTTTTGGCAGTGTCTGAGGTGGATTATTACCTGAGCAGCTTGTACTGGGTGAGACGATATTATTGGACCTATGATCAATGTGATCGGATTTATATAAGGCATATTAAAGAATAAATATCTTTATTCAGTTCAGAATAAGGTAACGGTTCTTGTCAAGAGGAGAGACTCTATAATTTGTGATTCAGCATATGGTTATGAGTTTCTACACATCTATTTCGTCGTGGCAGTATTGCGAGTGTTGGAACATGGCTTATATATGTTGTGAGGTACACTACGGGCTTCGGGTCAGTGGAAATCTCAGCTGTTGTGCTTGGGGGAGATTACCTTGGGCAAATGAGTTATGTGGTGCATGGTGTGATTTCAGCGGAGGAGCATGGTCACGTTGGGTTCAGTGTATGGTGATTGATACGGTGTTTGTGTGTGAGAATCTGGTATCGTGAAGAATTCTGAATGTTGGAATTTGGTTCTAAAGCTTGATAGCTAAGGTAGTAGGAATGATCTTCAGTCTGGCTCGAGCTAATGTGCTCAACTGGATTGTGGTGGCACGGGTAGGTGCACGAGGTGTTAAACAGTGATTTCGGACAACTCTGGAGCAGTTCTTAGCACGCTCGAGGACAAACGTATGTTTAAGTAGGAGAGAATGTAACGACCCGATCGGTAATTTTGAGCTCTAGTGCGTCACTCGACATTTTGAGGCCTTAAGTAGCTTCACTTCAGGTATTATGACTTGTACACGTGGTCGAAATTGAATTTCGAAAGTTCAGAGCTAATTTGGAAAGAAAATTCTCATTTCAGAAGCTTTAAGTTAGAAGAATTGACTAAGGTTTGACTTTTGAGTAAACGACCTCGGAATCGGGATTTGAAGGTTTCAACAGGTTCGTATGATGATTCTGGACTTGGGCGTATGTCCAGATCTGGTTTTAGATGACCCGGGAGCGTTTCGACGCATATTATGAAAAGTTGGCATTTTAGAAGAATTTCATAAGTTTGGGTTGAAGTGTATTTTAATGGTTATCGATACCTGTTTGGGATTTCGAGAGTGGAATAGCTCTGTATGGTGATTCTGGTCTTAGAAGCACGTCCGAATGTGAATTTAGAGGTCCGTAGGTCATTTCGGGGCCATCTGGCGAATGTCCGAAATTTAAAGGTTTTAGGAAGTCTGACCGGGAGTGGACTTTTTGATATCGAGTTCGGATTCTGATTCCGAAAGTTAGAGTAGGTCCGTAATGTCAAATATGACTTGTGTGCAAAATTTGAGGTCAATCGGACCTGATTTGATAGGTTTCGGCATCAAATGTGGAAGTTTGAAGTTCTAAAGTTCATTAAGCTCGAATTGGGGTGCGATTCATGATTTCGATGTTGTTTGATGTGATTTGAGACCTTGAAAAGGTTCATGTTATGTTATGGGACTGGGTGGTATAATTGGACGGGGTCTCGAGGGGCTCGGGTGTGTTTCGGGGTGGTTTCGGATCAAGTTGAGCTGTTTTGGAACTGCTATTGCTGGTTCTGGTTTTGTCCTTCGCAAACGTGAAGGGAGTCACGCGTTCGCGAAGAAGGATTTTTGGGTTGTTGATGTTTGTTCATCGCGAATGTGGCATAGGGGCCGCGAACGCGGAAGAGGGTCTGGAACACCCTACGCGAACGCGAGAGTGCTGTCGTGAATGCGTAGAAGGAAGAGGGAGCGGGGCTTGGAGCAATTTGGCCTGGAGCAGTTTGGCCTGGAGCAGTTTAGCCTTCACGAACGCGGCTAGTGGACCGCGAACGCGAAGGGTGGTGGTCACAAGGATTCACGAACGCGACCAAGCTGACGCGAACGCAAAGAGGAAATTGGAGGCTTTGGATTGTTTTGGCCTTCGCGATCGCGATGGTCTTTTTGCGATCGCGAGGAAGGGCGGACCTGTGCAGTGAAGTTTTAAAACATGAATTTGGCCATTTTCATTTCATTTCCTCCATGGGAGCCGATCTTGGAGCGATTCTAGAGCACCATTTCCACCATCAATCACAAGGTAAGTGATTCCCACCTATTTCAAGTTAAATACATGGTATATGTATGGATTTAACATGAAAATTAGTAAAATTTGTGATTTTAAAGAAAAACCTAAAAATTTGTATTCTTGGATTTTTACCACGAAACTGGGTATGGAATTGGGAATAAATCATATACTTGAGTTCGTAGTGTTTGGGTAAAGGTTTCCTTCAAACAATTTCGAAATCCGGGCACGCAGGCCCTAGGGTGATTTTATCAACTTTTCGAGCAGAGTTGGAATTTTGTTATAAATTGATTTATTATGAGTATTATAGTATATATTTATGGATTTGCACATTGATTGACTAGTTTTGGAACGACGGGCATCGGTTTGGGGTGTTAGAGTGGCGTTGGAGCCGGATTATGGAACTTCGGAGCGAAGTAAGTCTCCTGTCTAACTCTGTGAGAGGGAAACTACCCCTAGATATTGTAATTGATATTTGCTACTAGTTGTGGGGGCTGTGTACGCATGAGGTGACGAGAGTCAGTACGTAGCTATATTCATGTTATTATCCAGGTAGGCTCAGGTTTACGCCGCGCTATAACTGTACTATTTGAGTTGTCTCTTGCCTAGTATATTCCTTTACTACATGTTACAATTGAGACTAGACTTGTGTAGAGCGGTAGACTTATTATGATGGGATCGGGACGTACGCCTCGGCATTTCTGTGAAATACTTCTATGGAATCATGCGTATTATTTGTCAAAAGGCCAGTGTATCAGGGAGTTTTCCTGATTTGAATTATGACGACCCATCTGGTGAAGTCCACTATATATACACACACACACACACACACTCCAGTGTAGGAGGTGACTGTTAATCGAGAGCTGAGCTTATTGTTGAAAGAAGGATTGTACCACATATTTATGCTTGTTCATTTCGTTTATTTACTCTGTCCCATAACTGTTTACTTCTTATTGTATTTGTCTTATTGGACCACTAGTAAGTATCGATGTCGACCCCTCGTCACTACTTCTCTGGGGCTAGGCTAGATACTTACTAGATACGCATTGATTTATGTACTCATACTACACTTGCTACACATTTATTTGCAGGTACATATATGTCTGGTGGTCTTATCGACGCAGAAGCAAGGATGTTGCGGGGACTTACCATGAGCTGCATTTCATGTTACGATTCGCAGCCTGCAGAGTCTCCATCAGAGTTATTTATATTCTTATGTCTAATTTGTACTCCAAACAGATATTGTATTGTATTATATTTCCTAGTTGATGCTTATGCACTTGTGACACCGGGTTCTGGGGGTACTTACGGGTTGTTCGTTATTGTAATTACATATTTACTATCATTTTCCCTAGAAATTCTATCTTATACCATTAGATTAATGAAAATTATGATTTCAGAAATACTAAAATAAGTAATTAAGTTAATCATCCATTGTTGGCTTTCCTAACGGCGATGTTAGACACCATCACGGCCTTTAGTGGATTTTAGGTCGTGACAGTACCCCCTCCCCCTCCACATAAATACGCCCCTAAAAGGGTATTGGGTCAAGGTTTTTGGTCCGAAAATCAGCCTTGTGTTGAGATGGAATTTAAATACACGAAATTCATTAAAAATAAATTATAAAAATGACTAATAAATCAAAATACAAATATTGTTCGTGTAGTAAAATGTTTGGAAGTAATAGCTTAATATTATAAAAATATGAGAAATGCTATTTTAGTATGAATAATATAATAAATACAGTTATGTATAGAATATAGGCTATTATTGCAAAATTGTGCAAGATAGCTTTTGAACACAAATATAATTATATAAAGTAAGGTAAAATATTATGGAACATATATATGGATGCAAATAATAAATTTGGACGATTAAGTCATCACAAAATAGTTTAAAAGGGGTAATTAATACATTTTCAAGTAATTTAGATGCAAGAAAAATAAATTTTAAAGCTTTAAAAATTATGAAAAATTATAGAACTTTTGTAAATTAAGTAATGATGCAAAGTGATATTTGAAAGTATATATACTATTTGAAAAAATATGAGGGAAAAATTGGGTATCAACATCACTAACTAAGGGACTATTACTAGCAACTAATCATAACCTAATCGAATGGAAAAAAACTCATTCATCTTGCGATCACATAAATGATTTATGGCTAAATCAAACAGACAATTAAGCGACTATGCAAAATGAACGTGATCCATTGAATCGACAACGATCAGAACAAGCAATTAACTATCGATAAGAAATATACACTTAAACTATACTTAAACCCAATTACAAAAGCAAATCAGAAAAAGTAAAGAGGAACTAGGATCGTACCATAGAAAGGGATTTGATGCTAATTCGAGTAGCGACGAGATGCCAAGGATATCAGGCAGCGGCGAATCAACCACGAAGAGAACTTTTCACGTTGGAAGATACCAATACCGAAGGTTCGGTGAACCAATCTCGATTTTGGTATCGTGCCAGCGTGAAAAGCTCGCTTGAATCATATCTAGGCAAGAGGGGAAGAAGGAAAAAAATGAGAAGAAAAACAAGAGTGAGCAGCGGCAGTGGCGGCGGCGGGAGGTGGTCACCGGAATTAAGCCGGGGTTTCGGTGGAGACCTAGGGGAAAAAGGTTAGCATGGTGGAGCTTTAATCCATTCATGTATGTGTTGTGGGGTGGTAGTACCCGATGTTCTTTGATTTTGGAAAAATAGGCGGCGACTAGGGTTTCTAGATCCACAAATCATGGAGATTGGAGGGGTTTTGGAGAGTTTGGTTTGGAGATTCTAAAGAGGAGGCTGATGAAATTATTGAGTGAAAACTTGGTAGTGATTGGAGGTGGTTGGACAGAGGTGGCGAATTTCGGCCGGTGGAGCCACCATAGGGAAGGTGGCGGCGGCAGGGGGTTAGAAAGAGAGAGGAGAGAGAGCGAAGTGAGAGGAGAAGAATAGAAAATGGGCAAAATAAGGGCAATTTTTGGCTCCTTTAGGTTTTAAATACTAGGAATGAAGATCAGATTATGACCGTTGGATCAAGTCAAGATGGGTGGATGAGATTGAATCTCAACCACAAATACAAAACTACGTCGTTTTGACATGTCTGGTAGGGGCCTTGAGCTTGGTGGGTCAAATGCAATTGGGCCACTGACTTTGGTCCATTTTGGCCTTAAAATAACAAAACCAATCCCTTAACCCCATTATTAACTATTTAAAAATCTAATTCTAAAAATCTACAAACACACACAATAAACCTAAAAAAATGTAATGCAGGAGAAAAGAAAGAGCAAACATTAGGTATTCACAACCCTAATGCGCAACCTCAACACCTTCCTAACAAGGGCCATGTCCTCTGAAATCTGATGACATACCATATCCTGTCTGATCACCTCTCCCCAATACTTCTTAGGCCGTACTCTATCTCTTCTTATACCTGCCAAAACCAACCGCTCACACCTCCTTACCGGGGCATCCGGACTTCTCCTCCATACGTGTACGAAACATCTAAGTCTCGCTTCCCGCATCTTGGAATACATAGGAGCCCCACCTCCCAAATATATTCATTCTAAATCTTATCTATCCTAGTGTACTCGCACATCTACCTCAACATCCTCATTTCTGCTACTTTTATCCTCTGGATATGTGAGTTCTAAACTGGCCAATACTCAGCCCCATACAACATGACTGGTCTAACTACCGCTCTATAAAATTTACCTTTGAGTATTGGTGGTACTTTCCTGTCACGCAGACTCCAAATGCTAATCTCTATTTTATCCACCCCACCCCTATACGGTGTGTGACATCCTCGCCGATCTCCTCACCCCCTAGATAACTAACCCAAGGTGCTTGAAACTATCTCTCTTGGGGATGAACTGTGATTCAAGCCTCACTTCCATGCCTAATTCCCTTGGCTCTGCGCTGAACTTGCACTCCAGGTATTCCGTCTTAGTCTTGCTCAACTTGAAACTCTTAGACTCAAGGGCATGTCTCCAAACCTCTAGCCTCTAATTAATGTAGCCTCACGTCTCATCTATCAGCACCATGTCATCAACGAATAACATACACCAAGGCACCTCCCCTTGAATATGGCATGTCAGTACGTCCATCACCAAGGCAAATAAGAACGGGTTGAGCGCAAATCCTTAGTGTAATCCTATAATAACCAGGAAATGCTCCGAGTCGCCCCCCCACTTTCCTAACTCGAGTCTTTGCTCCATTATACATGTCCTTAATTGCCCTTATGTAGGCAACCGACATACCCTTAACCTCCATACATCTCCAAATGACCTCTCTAGGGACCTTGTCATACGCTTTCTCCACATCAATATACACCATGTGCATGTCCTTCTTCCTATCCATGTACTTTTCCACCAACCTCCTAATAAGGTGGATAGCTTCCGTAGTTGACCGACCAGACATGAATCCGAACTGGTTGTCGGATATAGACACTGTCCTCCTCACCCTCGCTTCTACCACTCTCTCCCAAACTTTCATGGTATGACTTAGCAACTTAATACCCCCATAATTGTTACAACTCTGGATATCACCTTTGTTCTTGTACAACAGTACCACCATGCTCCACCTACACTCATCCAGCATCCTCTTTGTCCTGAAAATAATATTAAACAACCCAGTTAGCCACTCCAATCCTGCTCTGTCCGTACACCTCCAAAATTCTACCAGAATTTCATCTAGTCTGGTTGCTCTACCCCTACTCATCTTACGCATAAATCCACATGACCTCCTTAACCTTAATGCGCCTACAGTACCTAGAGTCTCGATGACTCTCGGAGTGCCCCAATTCCACTAGTAACCATATGTTTAGATATAATATTTATTATAGAATAATTGTTTAATCAAATTTAATAAAGATTTAAATAGATCATGTATTCGTCTGTATCTTTGCTAAGTAATAGATGGTTTAGCATATAAAGTTTCACTTATATAAGATAAAATCATCGGTTGTTATAAGTTATAAATATTATGTTTACAATCTAACGATGGAACGGGACAAGCCATCGAAATAATTATACTATAATATTAAATATAAGTTATCTTGACTATGAGAATGCTATAATTTCGACTTCGTGTGCTAGTACATATAACAACCCAAGTAGAGATAAGTATTTCATGCCGACTTAATAAAATAAATTCTCTAGTCTATTAAATGTACTTATACTCTTAATCTTGATATAATTATATTAGTTGTGTATATTTTTTTATTATTTCAACTTATTATATCGCGAGATTCTTTTGTGGGTCAGTATCCATGATAAATTAGATAATAACAACATACATTAGCGTAGTAGTAGTTAGTTGATGAGATCCTGCATGTGACTTTATATCCGTCACATAAAAGAAGTTAAGCGAAAGTCTAAAGAAAATAATCAATGAATTAAATTGTCAATAATTTAATTTGTTCAGCGTGCATCTAAATTTTAGCATGAGAAGTTAAATAAGATTTTAATGAAAAATTTTCGAAAATTGAACTGAAACCCAACATAACGTGCTCGAGCTTCACACTTTTACTAATTAAAATCTATCATGTTATGCTGGAGTTTACAAAAAAAACATAAAGAGAGCATTACATAATTCAAATTTCAGCATTACAAAGTTCAAACTCCAGCAATTTTTCTTCTAAAATGCTGAGATTTTATTTGTAAAAGTTCGAAATGTAACATATTATGTTGGAGTTTTTGTGTACTAGCTTCATCATAGTTGCAAAGTGAATAGAAGAAGAAGAAGCGACGAGGAAGCGTAGGTTTTCTAGAGATATTTTGTCCATGTATTACTTTCGCATGGAAAAGTGAGTACACTTTAAATATGTGGCTTATCTTCAATTAGGAGTTGTAAAATTGGTTATTCCTGAATTTCTTTCATTAGCTTAGGAATATTTGCGTCATTATTATACCGACCCTGGTATAAATAAGCTCTTATTTTCATTTTTAGGTAAATTTTGATGAATTGAAAAAACCATTGAAAGGTTCTAGATTTTATCTTTAAGCTCTTATTCGTCATTGCATTCTCCTAGATTGTTTCATTGCATTCTCCTAGATTGTTTCATTGCATTCTCCTAGATTTACTGTTTACCTTTTTTAGTTAATATATATACATAAATTATTAAATATGGTTATACATATATTATACATCAGTCGGTTATTTTTACTTTAAGTGACTGTGTGAGTTAAATTTTCGCATTTCATTATGTACTTACTACTTACTAGTTACTATTCTCCATCAGCTTTAGATTAATAACTCTTTCTTTGAGTTTAATATAATGAAATTACCCTGATATCTCATGATTTTCATCCGCTTCGTTAACCACTCATATCGTTTAATGCAATTCGTTAAAGTTCTATTTTGGGACAAAAAACTGTTGCAATTTCACTTCAAATAAGTAGAGCTGATGAAGTATTTTTGTGTAACTTGAACTTATAGTTGGTTATAGATACAATAACAACAACTCATATAAGAAAATACATAAGAAAATTCATATAACAACTCTAGAGTTGGTTATAGACAATAACAACAACTCATTTGTGCAACTCATATAATTGCACATAAATTAAAACTAAACTCTTAAAATTCCTTCAAGGAAAATTAATAGGATTAAAACGGTACATAGAAGTGGAGCAATTTTGTAACAATCTAATCTCTTGTATAAGGGACGAAAATTGTAACTTCACTTCTCCACAAGAAACTTTCATATATCCTGATTTATAATTTCCCTTTACCTCCACGGTAAAAGTTCCAAATCCACTTGTTCTATTTTCCTTAGTGATGCCAAACTCGCCATAATCATCCATTATCTTGACGGAAAAATTACCAAAAGTCACTTGTACTGACGTACGCTCTCTTTTCCGTTGATAATAAAGTCCTAATGTATTCAACCAAAAAATATGTCCGTGGTAGTGTCACGATCCCAAATTCCCTCTGTAAGATGTCGTGATGACACCTAGTCTCTAACACTAGGTAAGCCTATCAATGTGGAATAATAATAAATATCTGAAATAAATAAACTACAATTCAAATAATTTCAACTCCCAAAACCCGGTAGAAATAAGTCACAAGCTTCTAAGAATTTATTCTCTATATCTCTATACATCAGAGTCTAAAGCAAATAAGGAAAACAACATAGTAAGATAGAAGAGACTCCGAAGTCTGCGGACGCTGGCAGATATACCTGGAAGTCTTCTCGTACAGCTAGTTTACTGATGCGTGGTCTGATAAGATGTACCTGGATCTGCACAAAAAAATGTGCAGAAGCATAGTATGAGTACACCACAGCGGTACCCAGTAAGTGTCAAGCCTAACCTCGGTAGAGTAGTGACGAGGTTAGGTCAGGCCCTACTGGAGAATAANAGACTCCGAAGTCTGCGGACGCTGGCAGATATACCTGGAAGTCTTCTCGTACAGCTAGTTTACTGATGCGTGGTCTGATAAGATGTACCTGGATCTGCAC
>AWOL01S0181217.1:5785-18374 GCA_000715115.1 Nicotiana otophora
GAATCCAGTGATCGAACGGGTTGAAAAAAGATTAGCAGGGTGGCAGAAACGGTATTTGTCAAAAGGAGGTAAGGAAGTGCTTATCAAAAGCACTTTATCGAGTATGCCCACCTATTACTTATCACTGTTGCAAGCACCGGTGAGCATCACAGAAAAACTGGAGTGACTTCAGAGGAGCTTTCTGTGGGATGCGGCGGATGGAACTAGAAAGTTTCATCTAGTGAATTAGCAGACAGTCACTTCCCTAAAGAAGTGGGGTGGACTTGGAGTGAAAGATCTTAGGGTATTTAACAAAGCTTTAATGAGAAAGTGGTTGTGGAGATTCGGGGTAGAAGAGCATGCTCTATGGAGGGAGGTCATAGTAGAAAAGTACGACTCAACGGGAGGGGGTTGGAGGACCAAGGCGATCACAACACCTTTCGGGTGCGGCATGTGGAGGAGCATCATGAAGAATTGGGAAGCATTCAGTGGCAACATCACTTATAGGGTGGGAGATGGAAGGAGAATCAGCTTTTGGAATCATAGGTGGTGTGGAGAGGATACTCTGAGATACTCCTTCCCCTACGTCTTCAGAGTTTCAAACCAGAAAGAACTGATGGTCCAACAGATTCGCAAGGAGCATGAATGGGGATAGTATGGGACCTCTCATTCAGGAGGAACATGCAAGATTGGGAGATTGCGGAGCTCCAAGTTTTGTTGGCGCTGCTATACGAGCAAGACAAGCTTTAGCCATCCTGTGACTCTTGGAGATGGGGCTTGCGTGGCGATGGTTTGTTCACCGTAAAGTCCTTTTACCAGAGTATGTTGGTGAGAGAGGAGACCACTTTTCCATACTACTCGATCTGGATTCCTAGGGCACCCACATAGGTGTGCTTTTTTGCATGGCTAGCGGCAAGGGGAGTGATCTTGACTGTTGAAAATCTCCGAAAGAGGGAAATTACACTTGTTAGTTGGTGCTACATGTGCAAAAGCTCGGGGAAAGAAGTTGATCACCTTATGTTGCATTGCCCTGTGTCCTCTGCTTTGTGGAGGGCAATCCTGAATCTTTTTGGTTTTCAATGGGTGATGCCAAGCACTGTAAAGGAAATGTTACATAGCTGGGGCGGTTTTCGTAGAAGAAGAAAGCAGAAGGCGTGAAAGTTCGCCCCGTTAGCTCTCATGTGAGTAGTATGGGGGAAGAGAAATAGGAGAGTTTTTGAGGAGATTGAGTCTCCTTTTTCACATCTTAAGAATAGTCTTTTATCTTTGATCGCTTTTTGGTGCACTCATTTAGCCCCTACTTGTATAGAAGATTGGGCGTTTTTTGTAGAGAATCATGTTCTGATGTAAATTCTCTACGTCTTTGGTATACTTCGTGTATACGGGAGTTCTCTCCCTTTTGATTAATACAATTTACCTTATCAAAAAAAAAAAAGAAAAATAACACATAATATCTTTGATAGTATGACCAGTTATTCAGGTAGACCAAAAGATTTTATTGATGTACTTAGCCAGAACTGAGGATGTGCTGCACCCGGACATTTACAAAAAGGAAAAACTCAGCTCCTGATCTGTAAGAAGCTGAGGAATTCCGACATTTGCTCCACTTTGTGGACATCATCTATTTTGCACCAAAAAGCTTAACTTGTAGAATGCTTTTACCTCACATCAAGTTTATGGATTAAGATATCTATCTTTAGACCCCGAACCACACCACAATGCCCCGACCTCCCATCCCTTCTCTCTATCACAGTTTCTCTTTTCTTTCTTTTTTTTCTTTCTTTGATAATGAGAAGTCCCCAAGCGCCAGCTGGTGCAGGATTTGAATCTCGGTGGATAATGGGTCCGCATCTCGGCCCTTCTCCACTTAAATATTAGGGTTTGAAGTTCTAATGTTGGATTCTTATCACTAGACCAAAGTCCTGGGGGGCTCTATCTTAGTCTTTCTTTTTTTCTTTTATGTGACGAGGATGAAATTCTAGAGTGATTTTCCAACAAGCGAGGATAATTACTCTAAGAATATTTTTTTTAAGGGATACTCTAAGATTATAGTGACACCATATTGTAAATTTTCCTGCTCAATACTGTTTTCAATGCAAGCAATAATTTTAGGCCATCTCATAAAAGCTGAGGATGGGAGAGGGGGCGGATTCATAAACATGTTTTTCTGCTGTTAGTAATAAAGCAAAATGTTGATGTTCAGGCCTCCTTATTCAAAATCAAAAAGAAAGAAGCGTGATGAAAAGTTTAAAAGAAAGAAGGTAAAGTGAAATGTGAAAATAGCAAAAGTGTTTCTGATATGTATTACTTTATTAGACGGATCTCTTGCATGCAAAGACTTGCTAGCCTCAATAACATTCATCTTAGCCTGTTACACTAGAAATGACATTTAAAACCAGTAGATATAGAGGTTGCAAATCTGTTCTCAATAAATCTGCTTCTACATCAGCACTATCAAACAACTGTTCATTTCTCCAGGGTTAGCCTATTTTTGGCCAAGAAAGCAAAGCATATTAATCAGTCTAAAACAGCCAGACAAACTATGTGACAAAATGTCAAAAGTAAGAACATTCCGCTCTTTTTTCTTTTTTTTTTAAAAAGTAATTCAGTAAGTTCCGTCATGTGTATGAACTCGTTTACGTAGACGCATTCATGTTGCTGACCTCATGAACAACAGGGCAGCCAATCCTTCTCAAACAAAAAGATTATCTTATCTCAGAAAGGCTAGATAAAGTGTCACCTTTGAACTTAGCAAAGATTAACAGCTAAAATTTTATCTAGCTACCTTCGAACTTAGAGAAGGTTAATTGAATCAGAGCGCTATAAATTTGGACAAGAAACTACAAGTCTGAAAAGTACTAGCAGCTATACATAGCATGTGAATTTAAACCTGATAGACTAAAGTACACTTCCAATCATCATGATAAATAGAAACTCAACTACATATGCAAGTTAGAGAATCACCTCAAATTATGTATCTTTGCCTGTGAGGATACGAGAAATTTGAAGGCCCCTGCTGAAAGCTTCATTAAATAATATTCTTGTCTGCATGGATTGAAATCCAGGCATCCATGATAGAAATGCCAGAGGAGCCATAACAATTAACCCAAGCATCATATCATATAGCCGAGCCAAAGACACAACAGTGCTCCAAACCAAAGTAGACTGCAAAAAGGGCCGGAGCACTAGGGCAATTTGGATTAAGCCCCATCCAGTTGGAATAAATGCCAACAAACTTGTGATGAAGTCAATCAGTGTAAACTTGGTTAACCTCAACAATAGAACAATCACCAACGTAGTGAGCAGAATGACAAACAACTGCACCAGTCGATAATATATGTGCTCCTTCATCGAATATTTGTCTTTTGCATATGCAATGGCAATGTAAATTGCCACAACAGCGACCATAATAATCCAAGACAGCAAGTAAACACCAATACTAGTGTTACCACCAGCAATGTGTAATTGATAAACAATTCCATATTGAAAGAAGAAGAAACGAAGATCCATAATAATCTCAAGCAACTTTCCCCAGAGACCGGTAGTTCTCAAGTGGTCCTGTTCTTCATACCACCATGTCTCCCAACTTTGATCTGCTTTTACAAAAACTCCCCTATTGTACCAAATCCAATGCATGAAATCATCAAAGTCATACACCGTTCTTAACCAGTCAAACCCAGAGGGATTGAACAAAAACGGAGATGTTATCCATGACAGTACAAGGAACCAACTTGATATAGTCATAGCTATATACACAAAGGTGTCCTTAGTCAAGGGGCTATGTGAAGCATACACAACCAGGATCACTCCAAGTTCGATTGCCTTGACAAAGTGGCTGCGAGCATATAGCCGATAGTTCTCAGCAAAGCACTTGCGCTGCACAACAAAACCGCGCCCAGTTGCACGGTACTTCGCTCCCCCATGCAGAATGGTCCTACCAAAGAAATGTGCACGGGTTCCCATTGAGTATGTGAAAAATAGTGAGGCAAGCTGCAGTTGCATAGTTACAAAATCCCAAACTGCCGGAAGGAAGCCATGCTCCAAAGAGTTCTCCACAATCATAGGGAGGGCAGTGAACACACCAAGCTGGATAACAAACTGCTGATTCAAAATTGCACCAAGTGCTTTGTTGCTGCTGGAATTTCTGCTGGCATACTCCTCAACACCACTGAGTGCAAGATAAAGTCTCCCCCACAAGAACATGTACACCATTACTACCACTATCATATTGTTGAAGAAGAAGCCAACAGTCGTATAGAAGAATGAGAGCATGCGAAAGAAATCTAGTCTGTGACCCAACCTATATACATCTCTGCTCAATACCTGTTCACCGTTGCCACTAGCAACCTTAGCCTCAAACATTGCGATCTGATTCAATCCAACATCCCTTCCCTTGCCCACTTGTATATATTCATGGTGGGTAACATTGCCACCTCGCAAGGTACAGTTGAATCCAGCAAATATATCCTCGCTTATATTAATCACCCTGGAAGCCTTGCTGATGCCACCTCTGGACAAGAACCAAAACCTATCAAAGACATCTGGATGACCATAGTGCATCCGTACCTTGAGAGGATTGGCAAGAACGCGTTGCCCCAGAGTCACAAAACTCGTATCCTGGGCAGACATGAACCAAGCAAGAGATGACACAGAACCAGTAAAGATATTTTCACGAACTCCAAGAATGGTGGGCTTCCTAATACCATAATTCTCCTTGAATTCCTCCAATAGATTACGCATCTTAAGTGCCTCTTCAAAGTTATTGTCTTGATTCATGTCTATGGTCTGAACTGCATCACCTCTGGTGAAGATAATGGCATGGTTTTGATTCTCCGGCTTACCCTCCCCAAGTTTCAGGGGACCAGGCAACTTTATGCGGTAGATTTCCACTTCTTTCTTCAATTGTTGATCATACTTCACTAGAACAGAATAGTATTCTACTTCATTTCTTCCCAAGTAAACCTCATCCACATAAGCAATTCGGAGGGCCTCATTATTCTTCATCAAATTTAGGATCTCCTCAGCACGTGGATCACCCTTCTTCTTCTGAGAACCATACACCTGGCAGGTCACCACATAAGTGAATTTCATTAGAGCAGCACCAAACTCATCTCCTTTAAAAAGAAGGGTGACACTGCTACTCGTTCTGTGAATATTTTGAGGAGTTCGTAACATGCCAGAGCCTATACCGTTCAAGTGATTATTTTGGTTCAATGAACCAAGTGAAGCAATTTCTTGTGAGCCGTGCCTTATATCAACCTCTGAAGCAGAATCAAGGAAGGAAAGCATCTGGAGAGCCTTGTAATAATACATCATGCCTCTTACAGTACGGGACAGAGTCTGCCCCCTATACGATGCCCAAAGGCGAATCTCCCTTGCTTTAGTGTTCCATAACTCATTCTCATCCCGCATTCCTTCTGTATGCATCCTCTCCATGAAGTTCGCCCACTCATCTTCATAAATCCTCTGCAGATAAAATATGGTGGATACTCCATCTTCATTTGGACTCCTAAGACTTTCTTTGCCAAACAGAACTTCCTCATCATAGTAAGGGGTCAAGACACTAAAAGCCATCATCTTCTCTACCTGGGGAGCTCGTGGCATGTTCATAAAAAGAGAGTTACTGAAGAAGGCGATACGCCGTCTCGCTTCAATATTTCTTGGGACATTGTGCATTGAATCTCTGGAAGCAAGAATTGTTTGCAAACGGCGCAGCTGCCTATAGAAGAAAGCATCTTGTTTATCAGGAAACTCGATCGCGTCTTCGAAAAGAAGCCCGTGATTGGTATTTGAAGGAGCAAGACTTGCCTGCATCAGTTGTTCTGTGCTCTTCTTCACCCTTGGAAATTCCCGAACTGAAAGCTCGTACAAAGCCTGTAATACATTGACCATATCACGCGAATCTGGCTCTGGCCTGAGCAAAATCTCAATAAGAGACACCAGCTTTTCATGAATGCGTGGCAAGAGGGTCATCTTGTAGGCTTTAGTAAACTTTTCAAAGTGAATGCAATCATCAATGTCATGGAAAAGCGCAGTGACTATTGAATGCTCTTCAGTGTCGTATTTAATAATCTTTAGTAGCAAGTATTTGATGCTGTCATAAACCTCAATCACTGCACACCTCCTATACTCATTCTTGCCTATCTTAAACCAAACCCATCTATCAGGCGCATCTGCCAGCTCGCTTGCATGGCTGAGAGCAAGAAGTAACTCGTTGCACAAGAGAAAACACGGCCAACGCATAACCTTAATATCCCAACAGTTTGGTGGCAACTCCATCAGCTCCAGCTCACGATCACTAACGAAGTCTTCCTCCCTCATAGTTATGATAATCTCATTCCATATTAAGGCAAACCTAGTTGCTTCCACCTGGCTCGATTCAATCTTCTTGTACGGCTGTCCAAGGCCATATCTTAACTTTATCCGATGTATTGCATTCCGAAGCTTGCGAACCAGGGTGTCCTTAGCATCTACACTCTCATTCTCGGGCATCAGATTGAACTGCAATGCAGTTGCAAAGAACTGGAATCTGAGTCTGAGCTGTTTAATGTTCCTAATTTCACCTATATGCGAGAACAGCCCAATTGTTGCTCCTGCAATGGAGGAATATATAGTGTACCAGATCTGCAGGTCCACTAGATAAATTAGAACAACTGGAATCCACATCAAAACCGCTGCTAGCTCATTCGTGCTACCAAAAAATTCATGCCACTTGTACTTTTTAACTTTCATATTCAAAAGAGCTCGTGTAGGATCAAGCAGCGGCCTTATTTGAAAGAAATAGCTGAAGATAAATTTGGAAGCCAATACCGCAATCCAGAACAACGTGTACTTTATGTTATTAATAAGCCCTTCTCTGAGCCCGCGACCCACAAAAATCCTAGTGTGGAACCACCATGTTATCAAGTAAAAAATTGGCCAGTCAGTGTTTTCAATCACATTTCGTATCCATGGGAGAATGAAAAGAACCAGAGCTAACACCTCCGGGATGATGAACACCAGAGCAGCCTTAAGAAATGTCAAGATCCTTTGGTTTGCCTCATACGACCACCTCCTATCAGAATTCTTCTGGCTCCAAATCATTCCATAGAACACCCCAAACACGACTGCCCATGTCACAGCAACTACACTTTTCAAGACCATTCTCACACCTATCCACATTGTATCCCTGGTAACTAAACTATACTGAGTCCCGGCATCAAGTATTGACTGAATAAACCTCAAACCAGCCCAAGTTATGAAGAGAGTAAGCAACTGCACTTGCACATCCCTCCTTTCCAAAGCCTGCCACGGATACTGTGTCCCTTGCCACGCAACAATAACAGCAGCCTGAAAGAACAATATCAACAACACCCATAACCTATCAAAGCTCCTAAAAATATTCCAAAAAGTCCTCTGCTCCACATAACCTGTCTTACCAACTCTCCTGCCTACACTAGTATCCAGAAAACCACATGACAAGTCAAGAGGCCATTTCAGCCTCTTAAAACACCTCCTACTCCAAAAGTACTCGTTTATATCATCATAATTCCTCCAAGCTGAATGAGGGGCAGTGCCATTTCTACTCCTCTCAACTTCACCTTTAATCGTCATATAAATAGGAGTGACAACTTGTTCCAAGAAACCAAACTGCCTACAAGTAAAAGGAACAAAAGGGGCTCCAGTACTCTCATCAATGTGACCATCAAGAATGTAATTCAGTTCCATGGCCATATGGTGATATATATAACATAAGCATTCAGGAGCAAAACGAAGATTAGCAGCCTCACCCCAAATCAATAAGTAAAGACATACATACAAGAGCTCACGGCGAGAAAGTTCTGGACTTTGGCGTCTTGGCAAGCGAAGTTGAGACCTTTTACCAAGATATGAACACCATTTTGTGTAGTTATTCAAGAGCTTCTGACGGAACTGGCGGAGGACACCGTAGTCAAGGCGGTCCGGGGCGGCAGGTGGTGGTTGAAGGCGCATTTGAGAGTTAGCCAAATGGAGAACCAAGTGTTCCCTTTGGTTCTTCACGTTATCGTCTTGAAACCCAAAGAAGAGTCCAAGCCAGTCCATGAGGTCCATAGTGTCACGCCACTGAATGAACGGTGGCAGCCGGAGATCGCCAACGGCGCGTAGAGCAGCTGAAGCAGCACGCACCTCTGGGTACCTCAGTGAAGGGTGGTCAGCAAGCAAATTGTTAATGGGTATAATGTTGTACGGCTCGTAATGGGGTGGTGGCGGCGCGTGATCCGAACCACGGCCGCGCGTGACAGGTGGCCGTTGCCGGAGATTCATCGCATTTGCTTCCGCAGCAGCTTTACACTAATGGGTAACTCTCCAAAATCCTCTTTGTTTTCCCAAAATTTCAAACAAGCAAAGTTGCCACTTGCACATAAGCAGACACAAGTATGTGCATATACTATAATAAAATAAAGCAACGGGTATATTCGATAATTCGAATACTGGGGGTAGGGGGTATGTTAGGGGGCGGGGGATTAAAAGGGAATCAAATGTGTAAACTTTAATGGAGTAAAAGGTGAAACTTTTAATGAGAGGAAAGTGAAGGGTACGTGGGGGTTACAACAAGGGAATTTAATGACGTGAACCACGCGCCAACAAAAGCGGCTGGGGAAGTTGTGGGTAGTACGTAAGTTGAAAGTTGCAGCTTTCTATGAGAAACCAACAAGACAACATGAGAAGCCCAATCAAAACAATTCCGTTATGGGGATAAGCGCAAATCTTAAATATTAAAATAAGATAAGATTAGATTGAATAATTTTTGAATTAGCCAATAAAACCATGTAGAAAAAAAAAAACCATAAAAATGACTTGAGGCATAATTTTTTCGAAAATTAAAAAGGGATGTTTTAAAGGATTATATCACAATACTGTATAAGTTCTTTATAGAAAATTAATGATTCGCTTTATAACTTTATTAATTGTAACAAGTTACTTACCATATTTCTCAAGTTATCTACTTAAATTTACTATTAATAATAATTTTTAATTGAATATTAAATAACATGAAAATGTAAAGTTTTTCTTAAACTATCAATGTATAAGAAATTGAACCCTGAATAAATTAAGTCACTTAATTCAACTAGCTACTTATGTTGTACTTGAAGGAACTTTCAACATTACATTATTCTATTGGTAAACTTATTTTCAGCCGATGCCATATCGAAAATGTAACATTTTCGGTATTATTAATTTCCTTGTCCAACTTTCCCTTTTTTGAACTTGATTACAAATAAGGTGATCTTTTGAAAGAATATCTAATAAGTTGGTGAAAATTTTTATAAGAAAATATTATTTTCCATAACGGAATAACAGTGAAATATTTCATAAGAAAGTACTATTTTCCATCGCAGAATGACGGCTCATCATTTTCATGAGAAATTGCAAGCCCTTTCTTTTAGTAACGGAGGAATTGTTTTTTCTTAAACTCTATAGCGTATTTTAATCAATAAATGGGGAATATTGTTGGGATAATCCAGTGATTAAAAAAAAAAAAGCAATGATATTTTCATAAAGTAAACCTCCGTCTAATTTACAAAATCTAAATTNGTTTTTTCTTAAACTCTATAGCGTATTTTAATCAATAAATGGGGAATATTGTTGGGATAATCCAGTGATTAAAAAAAAAAAAAGCAATGATATTTTCATAAAGTAAACCTCCGTCTAATTTACAAAATCTAAATTATACTTTTGGGGGTAACAAGCCTTTATTTTAAAAATCAATTAAGGGGCCATATGGATGATGCTCCAATATGGCGTAATTATCAATGGAATAACATACTAAAAATATATGGTACAAGTTGGTTCTGATTACCATGTATATGATGAAGAAAAAGAGGCTTAGAACGTGAACTTAATTTGGAAATTTAGCATATCTCTTTAATTTTTGTTCCCTAATATAAGTATATGTCTTCTGCTTGAAATTCTTAAAGGAGTACATGTTTACATGTAGTGCATGGAATGATGGAACTCGTTACCTAACACAAGGTATCTAGATGTTTGCAAGTATTACTCCATAAGCTAACTAAAATAAGATTCTTTAGATAAGATAAGATATGAAGAACTGCAAGAGTAAGAATACATTGTGTGTCGTAATTTAATTTCATCGAATACCACTTAAATATAGATGTTGCGATCAAACACACACGCAAGTATACGTGATCGTCAAGTAATAAAATAGTGAGTAGAGTATCATTCCCACAGAGACTTATGATTAACTTTTGACCGATTCAAACTCAAACAAATTATTTATTCAAGAGATTTTTCTCAAAATGAGTAGGCAATTAATTAATAACCAAAGAAAATATCAAACAGTTAATTAAACTAGAGATCGACTAAAATACATAGGCAATTGCGGATAACAATCGATAGGAGAGGATATTCCAGGGTCATAGGCTAGCTAACGATCTTGTTGCGTTCTCGGCTTAAACTGACTAATTGATTTATTTGGTTTGTTGATTGTCAAGGTTAATGTTGCTCGTAAGAATCTGTCGAGTTCTTACTCGTCTATTCAAGTTAACTTAAATGCCTATTTGTCTATGGAATTAAGACTAACAAGAACGCATTTACACTTCCTGTGTTTCCAACAAAGTAAGACAATTAGGTATATTTGTATCCTAATTGCGAACTCGTTCCCCGATACTCGGGTTCAAGAACTTGCTCTATTTAATTCTATATGCAATCTAGAATTCCCACTTTCGAGTTCAACACTAGATTCGTAGATAGTATTCCACTGTTAGCTACGCACCAAAATAATTAAAAACAGAATTAAATAAACATCAAATTCATCAATTCAAACTTCAAACGTCAACATTCATGTAGCACCCATGCCCCCAGAACTAACGAGTTTAGCCACGCATGCTCATGGTAGCAATATCAGGTATTTCCGAAGAATACATAAAAATCAATAAAATAAGGAAAAAGTAAGAACTCAAGACGAATTACGTGGTTTCCAAACTTTATGATGGCTTTTCTATGCTTCTCTGTGTGTTATATGACCTAAAAGAGGCATTTTTGGCTTATATATTACGTACAAAATCGTGGGCCAAAGTTTTTCTTTTCCAATTCCGGCTCAGCTTCAGGGATTGATGATGGGGTGGATGCTTCGCATCCGCCTTAGTTTCAGCTTCTCAGCATCGCATGCTTCGCATCCACGCTCTATTCATTCATCTCTGTTGTGCCCAGTGCGGATGCTAAGGCGGATGCCTTAGCCCGACTTCACTGCTAAGGGTTCACCAAATACACTTTTTTTCTAGGTTGGATGCGATGCATCCACCCTTTTTTCCTATAGTTGGAGCACCTTTTCTTCATATTTTTGCACTCCAAACATCCTAAATCATCACACACAACTCAATAAGTCATAAAACCAATAATTAACACATGTTGGACATTTTAAAGATCAAATAGCATCAAAAAGTGATTAAAACATTAGTAAAGTAACATTATAACATATAGAAATATGCCCAACATCACCACCCCATACTTAAACCTGTGTTCGTCCTCGAGCAAAGTAGAATCAACCTACAATAGATCGAACAAAATTAAGCTTATCACTATCAAGTCACACATTTCAATGAAGCTCAAACATCCATGACTTTGGTTGATACCAACAATTAGCCCTTTTCACATGCATTCTCAGACTTTCTTCCCCATGTTAAAAAAACATACTAAGCACAATAGTGAACAGTTCAAAAATAATCAAATAGTAACTTCGGGACATCTCAACCTCAGAAACTAACTCCATAGCATAACTACTTTCAGGCCAACTTACTCACTCTGACTGAAGAGATTAATAAAGTCACCTATCTATCATGAAATATGTGCCTCACCACAAAACAGAGAGAGATAGTCAACACACTCAAATAAAATTTGAACGTAATTTAAGGACTTCCAATAATAAAAGAACTCCCTCACTCTCTCAAAGAAGTTCACATGCACACAAAAGGTACCATAGGCTTGCCCGTTATGTAAATTTCTACTAATGTAGGCTCGTTCAGTCTAAAATCAATTAAGACTTTATCGTGGTTGTAACGTGGGCTAAGGAATGGGTAGGATAGATATAAGAAATAGTGGTTAACCCTCCTAAGCACTTTAACATGTCAAGTAATAACTTCAAGCGCAACTTTCTTCAACCCCACTTCAATTTCACAACAATATCACCCTCAAAACATTATCTCTTTCTTTAAACACTACCTCAATTTACATTCCACTAGCAAAAACTAGACAACAATTCATTCATCTATATTTTTTTCTTCTTTTTTTTCCAGATTTTTCTCCCTTTTTTTTTTCTATTTTCATTTTTCGCTTGTGGTGTATTATTTTACAAAATAAATGCACATTTCTCCTTTTCGTTGGTTCCATTCGAAAGCCACCCAAATCCCTTCCTTACTTCTTTTAGCGCTCATTTCATAATTAAAGTGCCTTAAGAGATACAAGGATCAAAAGTTTCAATTAAGAATACAAGGGTATAGGCTCGTACTGTGGGTGCCAAATAAAAGTTCTACAAGCTCAAAATGGCTAACTAGGAATGATTTTATTTGTAGTAGCATTACAATTCCAAAAGGATCAAAGAAGGCCTAAAATCATATTTCAAACCGAGAAAAAC
>AWOL01S0181226.1:0-10054 GCA_000715115.1 Nicotiana otophora
GTAAATAAAGTAGTACGAGGTAAGATGCCAGCAATTTAACTCACACAATGAAGGGAAACTGAACAATGGGAGGTACCAACTCCCGCGTGCGAAATAGTAAATTCAAAGCAAGAACAATAGAACCTGAAGTCACCACGAGTGCCGAGAAAGGTGTTGTCCACAACAGCTGCTCAAATCGATTCGAGTCAGTCTGTGAAGTGTTTCAAATTCGCAGCTAGTGTTCTTCGAGTTTGGTCGGAAGCTCTGATCGCCGGACAGGGGAGGTCTGAATCTCAAAATGTCACCATTTCAACTGATCGAATAAAAATTTCTTCAAAATCTGTTATGGACGTTCCTGCAGATGAAGAACAAAAAGAAGAAACAAATCTGTTGAAAAAATGGCTGCCTCCTCCGCCAAAGACAAGATCTGAAGTTTTGCTAAGAGATCTCTTCGGTCAAAACAATGGCGGATTATTCAGGCTAAGGAATCTCAGATTTCTCTATGGACGAAGCAGCACAGATATTCCTCTGCTTTGTCGACTTTGCAAAGGCCGGTTTGGAAGCAAGAGAAAAATTAATCTTGAAATGGATTTTTTTACTGAATAGTATCCTCTTGCTCCCTGTACGATTGAAAAATCACTCTTAAGAAAAAAAGTTATTAACAAGGCATACCCCTGAACATTTACATAAAATTGGATGGTATACCCTCTGTTGTTCAGTTTACCTTCTTGTAATTTTTCAGACAGTTATATGCAATAAGAGAAAGACAAGGTGGTAATATTAAAATTCAATATAAACAGTGGTGTTCTTTTCTCCTCTTTCGTAATTCCATTGTGGTCCACAAAAAACTATTATGGTGAAGGTATCAGTAGCTGTCCTTTCATAAAGAGTATGGCGTCTCTCCTGGCTCGCTTCGGGAATACCATTATTTTGTCTCTCAAGATATATCATTTTCTATTAGTTATATCATGGGACTAATTTTGAAATTTCTAAGCATGCGTAATTTCTAAGACAGCGAACATGTTAATTGATGACGACCCTGAAGCTCTTGAAAAAGAGATTGCCATGGTATCAAGGAACATGGATGGTTTAATGAGGAGATATAGAAACATAAGAAGAGGTAGAATGCCACCCAGGCAAACCAGGCAATATAATGAACAAGACAAGAATGATGGAAAATGTTATTGAGTGTGGAAGATATGGGTATATTCAAGTTGAATGCCCAAATTTTTAAAGAAAGGTTTCCATAGGATTCAATAAAAACAAATGATTTGGAAGCTAGAGTGATGAAGACAGTTCAAAACATGAAGAGATAGCAAATCTATGCTTCATGACAATCCTAGAAAACGACATGAACAAACTCTCCGGCTGCTGGACCGATGAAGATGCATCAGATGACGAATGCAAAGATAATAATGAAAATTGTTTCATGGCACGAGGTGAAACAAGCGAGGTAAGATCCTATAAATGTGATATATGTAATGAATTGCAGGATATTCTTGACCTTACTCTAAAAGAGTCTCAAAAAATGATGAATGAACTAAGGAGACTCAACAGGGAAAAGAAAGACTGGGAACTCAAGCTTGAAGTATGTGAAATTGAAAAGGAGGTACTTCAAGATGAAGTTCAGGAATTGCAAATGCAACTTAATGGAATGCGCAAGTCCACCAGTCACAGTTCTGTCAAGTCTAACCATGTGACTTACAAGTCAACTCGAAAATGACCAGCTAGAACTAAGTCCATATGTAACAACCCGACCGGTCGTTTTGAGGCCTAGCACGTCGTTTGGCAGTTTGAGGCCATGAGAAGCTTCACTTCAGGTATTATAACTTGTACGTGTGGTCGGAATTGAATTTCGGGAAGTCCGAAGTTGATTTAGAAAGAAACTTCTCATTTCGGAAGCTTTAAGTTGGAAGAATTTATTAAGGTGTGATTTCGAGTAAACGACCTCGGAATCGAGATTTGAATGTTCCAACAGGTTTGTATGATGATTTTGGACTTGGTTATATATCCGGATCGGGTTTTGGATGATCCAGGAGCATTTCAGCGCCTATTGTGAAAAGTTGGTATTTTGGAAGGATTTCATAAATTTGGGTTGAAATAAATTTCATTGTTATCAATATCCGTTTGGCCTTTTGAGCCTGGAAATAGCTCCGTATGGTGATTCTGGACTCAGGGGCGCGCCCAGAAGTGAATTTGGTGGTCCGTAGGTCGTTTCGGGGTCATTTGGCGAAAAATGAAAATTTAAAATTTTTGGAAAGTTTGACCGAGGGTGGACTTTTTGATATCGGATTCGGATTCCGGTTCCGGAAGTTGGTGTAGGTCTGTAATAGAATTTAAGACTTACATGCAAAAATTGGCGTCATTCCGAATTGATTTGATAGGAATCGAACGCACGGGAGTATTTTTAGAAGTTTTTGAGTTCATGAGTTAATCCATGCATTTGGCGTCCGATCCGTGGATTTTGATGTTATTTTAGTATTTCTATCACTCGAGCGAGTTCGTATGATATTTTTAGACTTGTGTGTGTGTTTGATGCGGAGCCGCGAGGGCTCGGGTGAGTTTCGTATGTTCGGGAGGATGAGAAAAACTTCAATTTTTCTGGTGTTTCTTAGCAGCTGTTGCAGGTCTCACAAATACGAGAATTTGTTCGTATTTGCGAACCTCGTATTTGCGAGAAAGGCTTCGCATTTGCGAGAAAGGTTTCATATTTGCGAAGAAGCCTGATCTGGGCATAGCTCGCATTTGCGAGAAATCAGTAGCATTTGCGACCTTGAGAAGGTTCGCATTTGCGAGTCCTTGGTCGCATTTGCGACCTTGGCAGTGGGAGCACAGTTCGTATTTGAGATATTTTTGTCGCATTTGCGAACCAGATGTCGCAAATGCGACATCTGAGACCTGTGCACAACTTTATTAAATGCGGGACTTAGGCCATTTAGATCATTTCTTTCTTCTCTTGGGCGGTTTTTGGAGCTCTTGGAAGAGGGTTTTCACCTAACATTTTGAGGTAAGTAATTTCTACACAATATGAATCAAATACATAGATTATGGGTAGATTAACATGTAAACATTTGATAAAATCAAGGGTTTAGATGAAAACCTAGGTTTTGGATAAAAATGGAATTTGACCACGAAATTAGTTATGGAATGCAGTAAAAATCATATATTTGAGTTCGTGAGGTTATGATTAACAAATTTCTTCAAAAATTTCTGAAATCCGGGCACGTGGGCTCGGGGGTGAATTTTAGGAATCTTACATTAGAGTTGGGTAATCACTTTAATAGTTGGAATATAAACTTTTGAACATGTATTGATTAGTTTATATACTATTTGATTAGTTTTGGATTGTTCGGCACCGAGTTGAGGGTTTAAAGCACAATTGTGGACCGGAAAGTAAGCTTTGAGGCGAGGTAAGTCTCCTGTCTAACTCTATGAGGGGGAAACTACCCCTAGGTGATATATTTAATGTGTAACTTGATACGAGGGATACGTACATACGAGGTGACGAGAGTCCGTACGTAGCTAGATTCATGTTACTGTCAGGGTAGACTTAGGTTCACACCATGCTATACTTGCACTATCGAGATTATCTTTGCTCGTTCAATTCTTTTATTTCGCATTATGACTTGAGACTAGACATGCGTAGAGTGATATACTCGTTATTGTAGAGACTTTACGAGTTTCATAATTAGTCACGAAACAATTATACTCCTCTTATAAAATTGTGTTCACGATATATATATGTATGTTTCATTGAAAGGTTTTTCGTTAAAGAAATTATAACTCACACGTTTATTCGTGAGTGGGGTCAAGAACCCGTTAAAGCTTCTTATTTTGATGGGATCAGGCCGTTCGCCTCGGCAAAATTTATGTACAACACTCTCATGAGAGCGGGCCTTTCGCCTCGGCGGGTTAATAGATGCATCTATGGTTCGTGTCGTTCGACCCTCGGCAGTGCACAAATTATGATGGGATCGGGCCGTACGCCTCAGCATTTCTATAAAATATCCTCATGAAATCTTGCGTAACATTTGGCAAGAAGCCAGTGTATCTGTGAGTTCTTCCTGATTTGAAGTATAACGACCCATTTTGATGAGGTCCAATATATATATATATATATATATATATTTGCTCCGGTTGAGGAGAAAATTTGCTAATTGAGAGCTTGAGCCTATTGTAAAGAGGAGAATTGTACCACATATTTATATTTGTTTATTTTATTTATTTACTCTGTCTTATATTTGTTCACTTCTATATTGTACCTGATATTATTGGACCACTAGTGAGTGTCGATGTCGACCCTTCGTCACTACTCTTTCAGGGTTAGGCTATATACTTACTAGGTACACGTTGATTTACGTACTCATACTACACTTGTTGCACATTTTTGTGCAGGTACTTTTATGTCTAGTGGTCCTTTGGGCGTGGAGGCGCAGATGATGCGGGGACTTACCGCGAGCTACATTTCATGTTACGATCCGCAGCCAGCAGAGTCTCCTTTAGAGTTATTTATATTCTCCTGTCCAATTTATATTCCGGACAGATGTTGTATTTTATTTTACTTCCTAGTAAATGCTCATGCACTTGTGACACCAGATTTTGGGGATGATTATGGGTTGTTCCGTATTGTTGTTGTGAAGATATTATCATTTACTCTGTAAAATTTTATCTCTTACTATTTAATTGAAGAACATTTACGATTTTAAAAATACTAAAATGAGTAACTAAGTTAAACTTTTACTGTTGGCTTGCATGACAGTGGTGTTAGGGGTCATCAGCACCTTTAATGGATTTTGGGTCATGACACCACAAGTACTAGTACAAGTGGAAGATCTAAAAATGGATCAGCCCCTATGTGTCACTACTGTAATAAAAGTGGACATAAATATTCTTTTTGACGATTTCGTAAATCTAATGTTTCAGGGTGGATTTAGAAACCCAAAAACAACCCTGATCTTAGTAGAACTAACCAACAAGGACCTTAGCAAGCTTGGGTACCTAAAAGAAAGTGATAATTCTGTTTTGTAGGAATACCATAGGAAGAACCGCAAAAGAAAATTATACTTAGATAGTGCGTGTTCCAGTCACATGACAGATGACAAAAACCCGTTCAAAGAAGTTACAAAGATAAATGGAGGAAGTGTTAAATTTTGCGATGATTCAAAAGGAAAGATAGTTGGCACTGGAACGATTCCATTCAATAACAATTATGATATTACTGAGTATATCTTGTAGATGGACTTAACTATAATCTCCAGAGTATAAGTCAGCTATGTGATTCAGGGTACGAAGTTAAATTCAAGAAAACGGGTTGTGCTATTGAAGATGAGACAGGTAAAATAATCCTCCCAGGAAAAAAGTATGGAAATGTTTATATTCTTGATGGTTTTGAAAATCTAGATAGTCACATCTACTTAGCATCTATATCTGATGATCCATGGTTATGGCATAAGAAACTTGGTCATGCAAGCATGCATCTTATTGAAAAACTTTCCAAGCATAATTTAGTTATTGGTCTCCCTAAACTCAAATTTTCTAGAAATCATGAATGTGATGCATGTCAAATTGGTAAACAAACCTGAAACTCTTTCAAAAACAAAGACATTGTGTCTACCTTAAAGCCTTTACAATTGCTTCCTATGGATTTGTTTGGACCCACTAGAAACGATATGCTTTTGTTATTGTTGATGACTACTCACGTTTTACATGGGTAACTTTTCTATCTCACAAAGATGAAGCCTTGAAAAACTTTGAGATTTTGTGTAAAAGAGTTGAAAGAGAAAAGGGGTATCTTATATTGTTTTTTAAAAATATTTGGATCTACAAGAATGTTTGTTTTCTCTTTCGTATTCAATTTACATATTTTTTGCTTTTAAATATTATACAATTTTATTTTAATTTTCATGATATTTTATTTATTAGTTTTATCTACCCTAAAAGAATTCGTAGGTTTTAATTCCCTAACCTCACTGCCCCATCCCCATAATAGATAATTGGCCTGTGCCTAACCCCACCTTTTACAAATTACAATACTGATGGTTGCCCATGTTTAATTTTGTAAAAGCAAAAAGGACAGAGAGTAATTAAAAGAAGGTATACATGCCGTCAAGCGATGGTCTCACATAGTGACTAGGTTCAGATTTTTTAATTATCAAGCTAAACTAATAGTGTAGGGTTTTTAAATTTATAAACCAAACCAAACTAATAAAGTCGAATTTTTCATTCTCGGTTTTTCTCGGATTTTTCAGCTTTTTTCGGGTTTTCATATTTTCTTCCAGTAAAGTCTTTATAGTATAAAATATGTAACTTGTACTTCAAATATTTCTTTAGTTCTATTAGGTACAACTATATAATATATTTTTCAAGAAATATAACACAATAATATGAGATAAGTCATAACATTGTACTAAAATATTCAATAACAAAAATATATAATAAAATCACTAAAAGAAAGTATTATTAATTAATGCACCATAATAAAAATTAATATAATCTAAAAATACTATATTAATCAATCTAAAATAAATATAGCTAATAAATATTATTAATTAGACAACTAAGCCCTAAAAATATCCCCACTGCTTTTCGCCTTTTAAAATTCTTACCGAAACCTTATCTGGATTGGACAACTAAAATACAATATAATAACCTTTTCATGAGTTATGCAGGGTAAGGTGAATTTGCAACTCTCTTGTAGTAGCATGGAGGAAACGTTAAGAACAAAGACCGTTTTAATGCAGGTAAAAACAAAACAGACCTCTAGCTCTCGCTCATGCAAACACTTGTTTTTTGTTTTTTTTTGGTTGTCAATTTAGAGTTTTTCCACGTATTCTTATTTGCTTCAAACCTGTCAATTTACCCCTTTTGGATAAATCGACTATGTTCATGGCCTGCTGAAATCGACACCGTAATTCTATATCCATTCTGTAAAATCTAGCAAATTAACTGAACTTCTATCAGTAATTTTAGCAAATTCTTGGTATTCTATGAGTTACAACATTTTGTTTTAAAAATAAAACTATTCTAGTTTCTGAAGCTTTATTTATTTATTTATTTATTTACTTATTTAGGACTATGGTGGTATCCAGCCTAGTTTTTCCGAAGCTTTATAGTATTATTTTGGATAATGGCAATGCCCCGCTAGCTAGCATGAGTTACTTTGTTCACCAACGTTTCATACTCTGAGTGCTAGTTTAAAAACTTTGTCACTAACTTGTTCTCTTACCTTTACTTTGGTTGTTAAACTTTTTGTTACCTTTGATTACTACATGAAGAATGAAGCAATAATATGAGTTTAAGTTTGTCCTACATAATTTTGAGCAAAGAATCTGTATGTTAATTTGGAAAAGGGGCAGAGATAGAGAATTACTAGATAAAGGGTGAAGGTAGGGGACATTGTCAAAAAAGGGAGGGCAGTACGTCAAAAGGTGTAGCTTGAATATCTTTTTTTTTTTAATCAAGAGGTATAGCTTGAATATCTTTTCCACGCATAAGGTTAGGTGTTGCTTGTACTTTTCAATTAAAACCAACACTACAACTAATGGAGCAAGTCCAACTACTTAGTATTTAAACTTTTCATAAAAAATAAGTGGTTTTTGTTTGCTTGATGCTTGCAACTGCCTAAATTTACACAGTAAAACTGGTTTTGCTTGAGATTTGTCAGAATTGCCCCGAGCACCCCTTGGTCCCTATTAATGAGGATTCTCTTGAATTTTGCAGACTAAGGGAGAAGTCAATGATATGATCAGTGAACTTCCGAATTGCCTTCTAACATTCATCCTCTCTCTCTTAAGCATAAAAGATGCAGTCAAGACCAGCATATTATCCCGTAAATGGAGGCATCTTTTCATGCTGATCCCCAACCTAGTAGTTGATAGTGTTAATATCTTTAGTGATCAAGACCATAAGGAACTAGACTAGGATTCACATTGAATCCGAATTAGTATAAAATTCTGGTGTCTTTATTACATGCATTTTATTTCTGCATTTACTATTATCCTGCTCTTATTTCTAGTCAACTAATTGGTAAACTAATCAACTACTTATAATAAGTTTTTTAAATAAGCAATTCACCCCTCCCCCTCCTCTTGTACTCTCAATTGATATCAGAGCTAGTCTCACACGTTTTGCTTAACAACTTGTGAGAAAAGATCATGGCAAACAGAGGTACTTCAAGATGAAGTTCAGGAATTGCAAATGCAACTCAATGGCACGCGCAAGTCCAACAGTCACAATTCTGTCAAGTCTAACCAGGAGACTTACAAGTCAACTAGAAAAGGACCAGCTAGAACTGAGTCCACAAGTAATAACACAAGTGGAAGATCTAAAAATTGATCAGCCCCTATGTGTCAGTACTGTAATAAAAGTGGACATAAATATTCCTATTATCGATTTCGTAAATCTAATATTTTAGGGTGGATTTGGAAACCCCAAAACAACCCTAATCTTAGTAGAACTAACCAACAAGGACCCAAGCAAGCTTGGGTACTTAAAAGAAAGTAATAATTCGGTTTTGCATGAACACCACAAGAAGAGCCGCAAAGAAAAATTGTACTTAGATAGTGCGTATTCGACAGGTGACAAAAACCCATTCAAAGAAGTTACAAAGATAAATAGAGGAAGTGTTAAATTTGGTGATGACTCAAAAGGAAAGATAGTCGGCACTCGAACGGTTCCATTCAATAACAATTGTGATATTACTGAAGTATATCTTGTAAATGGACTTAAATACAATCTCCTGAGTATAAGCCAGCTATGTGATTCAGGATACGAAGTTAAATTCAAGAAAACGGGTTGTGCTATTGAAGATGAGATAGGTAAAATAATCCTCCCAGGAAAAAGGTAGGGAAATATTTATATTCTTGATGGTTTTGAAAATCTAGATAGTCACATCTGCTTAGCATTTATATCTAATGATCCATGGTTATGGCATAAGAAACTTGGTCATGAAAGCATGCATCTTATTGAAAAACTCTCCAAGCATGGTTTAGTTATTGGTCTTCCTAAACTCATTTTTTCTAGAAATCATGTATGTGATGCATGTCAGATTAGTAAACAAACTAGAAACTCCTTAAAAACAAAAACATTGTATCTACATCAAAGCCTTTACAATTGCTTCATATGGATTTGTTTGGACCCACTAGAACTGCTAGCATAGGAGGAAAACCATATGCTTTTGTTATTGTTGATGACTACTCGCGTTTTACATGGGTGACTTTTCTATCTCACAAAGATGAAGCCTTGAAAAACTTTGAGATTTTCTGTAAGAGAGTTGAAAGAGAAAAGGGGTATCTTATATCTTTTTTTAAAAATATTTGGATCTACAAGAATGTTTGTTTTCTCTTTCGTATTCAATTTACATATTTTTTGCTTTTAAATATTATACAATTTTATTTTAATTTTCATGATATTTTATTTATTAGTTTTATCTACCCTAAAAGAATTCCTAGGTTTTCATTCCCCAACCTCACTGCCCCATCCCCGTAATAGATAATTGGCCTGTGCCTAACCCCACCTTTTACAAATTACAATGCTGATGGTTGCCCATGTTTGATTTTGTATAAGTTACGCAAGTAAGACAAAAAAGAATCCCTACTGCTTTCCGCCTTTTAAAATTCTTACCGAAACCTTATCTGGATTGGACAACTAAAATACAATATAATAACCTTTTCATGAGTTATGCAGGGGTAAAGTGAATTTGCAACTCTCTTGTAGTGGCATGGAGGAAACGTTAAGAACAGAGACCGTTTTAATGGAGGTAAAAACGAAACAGAACTCTAGCTCTCGCTCATGCAAACACTTGTTTTTTGTTTTTTTTTTTGTTGTCAATTTAGAGTTTTTACCCATATTCTTGTTTGCTTCAAACCTGTCAATTTCCCCCCTTTGGATAAATCGACTATGTTAATGGCCTGCTGAAATCGACACCGTAATTCTATAGCCATTCTGTAAAATCCAGCAAATTAATTGAACTTCTATTAGTAATTTTAGCAAATTCTTGGTATTCTATGAGTTACAACCTTTTGTTTTAAAAATAAAACTATTCTAGTTTCTGAAACTTTATTTATTTATTTATTTA
>AWOL01S0181230.1:0-21260 GCA_000715115.1 Nicotiana otophora
TGAGGTGTGCGGAAATGAAATTAGGGCTAGTAATAAGAGAATACCATGACTTACAGACACTTGTACACTGAATGATGGACTTGGTGGGAAGCTTTAGAAAGATTTCAATCAACACTTCTTCTGGCAAATACTCAGACATGTTGAAAATGAGTTCTAGAGCTTGATTTCCCTTCTCCTATTGCAGACCCCTAAAAACAAGCCCCAACTCTTAGCTCAAATGTGCATTTCTACTTTNCTCTCCAAAACCCCTTTTAAACCAGCACAAGAGCTTGAATTCATTCGCATATATGTTTTTAACCCCTTAAACTTTGTTTAATTCCGATGTGGTACATTGGGATTTAAAACCAATAAAATGAAACAATCAAAAAAGCCGCACGTCTGGTAAAGGTAAATGGTAAATATAGAGAACGTGTCTATAATCAATAGGAGTACAGAATATGTCAATACGCAAGATATATAGCCAATATTCTAAATTGTCCTCATCTTTCGATTTTTTTTTTGTATCGACTATGTTCTTTAATTTTAACAATTTTATTTTAAAACGTCACGTAAGCGAGATTGTCATTAGGATGTCTTATTTGTTATATATAAGTCAAAACGAATTTTATGTGGTAAAAGATTAAAGTTTTCGATGCCCAAGGAGAATGAACAAGTTGGATAAGATTAATGGAAGTGTTAATAGAAGTAGAAACAGTTAAAGAAGGAAGTGAAAGAGAGGAAAGGGACTAGAAACAAGTTGGAACAAACAAAAACATAAAATACCATGTTTTATAAATAGAAAAATCAGAAATATATATTAACATTTGGCTTCTATCTTCTGCGGCATGGCTCGTTTCTCTCTCGGCGTAGGTTACTAACGTGCGCTTCCAATGGGGAGGAGAGCTCGCTTACCATCTCAGAAAACAATAACGGCGGCAGAATCGTTAACTCAAACTCAGCGAGGGCATAAGGCAGTTGGCAAACAAGTGACGAATCCACCAATTGAGCCCCTTAATCATCGAGGAGGGAATGAAACAGTAACCATAAAAATTAGGGAGCAGAAAATTCATAGTTTGAAAGCTTTAAAATAATGGAACGAGATCATGCAAGGCTCCCGCAGTGAAGGAAGGATTGAATCAACAAGCAGAGGTAGGAAATCATGGGTGTATCAGGTGGAGGAGGAGGAATCGACTGTGAAAAAACATCGGTATGGGACAATTTTGATATTTCCAAAATCTCTAAGGCAAGATTCAAATTAGATTGTGTATCTCCAACTGTGTAACGAGATTCGAACATAGTTGAGTTAGAACTGGAGGATATAGAATCTGGAGTAGAGTACAGGAAAAATGTTGTAGCTTGCTATGTCCTAGGAACCTATTCCTCTTTTGTTGTTATTAAGGGGTATGTTCAGAGGTTNGGTAAAAGATTAAAGTTTTCGATGCCCAAGGAGAATGAACAAGTTGGATAAGATTAATGGAAGTGTTAATAGAAGTAGAAACAGTTAAAGAAGGAAGTGAAAGAGAGGAAAGGGACTAGAAACAAGTTGGAACAAACAAAAGCATAAAATACCATGTTTTATAAATAGAAAAATCAGAAATATATATTAACATTTGGCTTCTATCTTCTGCGGCATGGCTCGTTTCTCTCTCGGCGTAGGTTACTAACGTGCGCTTCCAATGGGGAGGAGAGCTCGCTTACCATCTCAGAAAACAATAACGGCGGCAGAATCGTTAACTCAAACTCAGCGAGGGCATAAGGCAGTTGGCAAACAAGTGACGAATCCACCAATTGAGCCCCTTAATCATCGAGGAGGGAATGAAACAGTAACCCTAAAAATTAGGGAGAAAAAAATTCATAGTTTGAAAGCCTTAAAATAATGGAACGAGATCATGCAAGGCTCCAGCAGTGAAGGAAGGATTGAATCAACAAGCAGAGGTAGGAAATCATGGGTGTATCAGGTGGAAGAGTAGGAATCGACTGTGAAAAAAATCTCGGTATGGGACAATTTTGATATTTCCAAAATCTCTAAGGCAAGATTCAAATTAGATTGTGTATCTCCAACTGTGTAACGAGATTCGAACATAGTTGAGTTAGAACTGGAGGATATAGAATCTGGAGTAGAGTACAGGAAAAATGTTGTAGTTTGCTATGTCCTAGGAGCCTATTCCTCTTTTGTTGTTATTAAGGGGTATGTTCAGAGGTTATGGGCCAAGTATGGTTTAAGCAAAATTGTCATGTTTGTATACGGGTGAACTTGGGGTTGGCACACGCCCCAAGTTCCCGGCGAGTCAAATGAAGTTAGGAGAATGAACGTATGAGATAGAGACCGAATCTACGAACTCCTTGGATCGAGGCTGGAACGGGGTGCTCGACACCGGGCCTGACAAAGCAACACCCACCAAACCCGAAATGAGCTCCAAGACCTCAGAAAGGACTATAAATGGTTGCACACGACTAACGGAAGACTGTGATATCCGCACCCAACTGGCTATCACAGAGCGGATCTCGCTCGATGTCGGTAGTGTATCAGTAGTTGACATACAAGGAGGATTGTTACCTTTGTTAGAATTGTACTATTGGTAAAACTCCCCTGCTATATAAAGGGCAAGTTTTTCTATTTAATGGACATATTGTAACACGCATGTCAAGGCAATCCAAACTTATTTCTCTGCTTTCTAGCTATTGAAAAGATCTTATTTTAATCATAGTTCTTCTTATACATTTGGGTTCGAATCGAGGGTCCGATCGAGGGCAGAACTATTGTTAAACTTAAATTCGAGCTGAGACTCAATGTCACAACTGGTTTGATTATTTATTTTATCTTTAATTCGTTTATCTAACGTTCTTGATTACTTGTGTTGAATCATTCAACATATCCTTAAAATTACGTACAAATTTAATTATTATCCGTTTTAAAGGTAAACAGTTTGGCGCCCACCGTGGGGCTAAGGATAATAGTGGTGGATTGATACAAATCTCCATAACACACTCTATTTTACACTTGTTCTTTAAGGTCTCAATTTCAGGTCAGCTTAAAAATATCAAATTCTCAGTCTGCTCACTTGAATATTGAGGTTAAGTCTGGCTATCGGGGCGAAAACAACAATCTGGTGCCTAGCAATGAGGTGCCCCCTGCCTACCCCAATAGAGTCCTGGTTGCATACCCAACTGATGCTAACTCACATGTGGCTATTGATGCCAACCTGCCTACCTACCCCGAGAACAGCGTCCGTGGACGAGCCCCACCAACAGCTCGAGGGTCAGTCTACGATTCATTTTCGAAATGTTGTAGGCTCAACAAGTGGCGCAACTACAAAATCAAAGTCGCGCCCCCAGCAGAGTTGAGCTCGAACCATTCCGGAAAAACACCCGAAGAAATGAGCAGGTCACCGAAAGATCGAGTGAAGCTGAGTCCGGTGTAAGCCCCGAATAATGAAAATGCTTGAAGCATTAACGAAACGGGTGGCATCAGGCGAAAAGAAAATTAAGGCAAACAACAAGAAGGTGGAGACATATAATTCTCGGGTCTATCAAATCCCAGCCCCGATATTGAAAGGCTCGGACTCCAAGAAATTTTTCCAAAAGCCTTTTCCTCTGAGCGCGACACCAAAGCCAATCCCGAAGAGGTTTTGTATGCCCGATATTCAAAAATATAACGGAACCACAGATTCGAATGAGCATGTGACCTCCTACACATTCTCCATTAAAGGTAACGATTTGGAAGACGATGAAATCGAGTTAGTGTTATTAAAGAAGTTCGGGGAAACTCTGTCAAATGGAGCGATGATATGATACCACAACGTGCACCTAAATTCTATTGATTCGTTCGCTATGCTCGCATATGTTTTTGTAAAGGTTCATGTCGGGGCCATCAAGGTCGAGACCAAAAAATCGAACCTTTTCAAGGTTAAGCAAAGAGACAACGAGATGTTGAGGGAGTTCGTGTGAAGGTTTCAAATGGAACAGATTGACTTGCCTCCGGTTGCGAACGGTTGTGCTGTTCACACATTCACTCAAGGAATTAACCCTCAAAGCTCATTGGCTTCGCAGAAGCTAAAACAAAAATTTGGTAGAATACTTGGCGGTAACTTGGGCCAAGGTTCACAACAGGTACCAATCAAAAATCAGAGTCGAGGACGACCAACTCGGAGCCCCTCCTAGGTCCATTTATCCCATCAGAATCGATGACAGGTCTAAGAGGGTCGTCGATCATGAATCAAGGCCGGTCCGAGATCAGTATCCACCATATAACACAGATCGAAGGGGAAATGGCCCGGAGCACAATTCTACAAGGAACAAAAAGAGAAGCGGTCGAGGGTCCAACAATCGAGGTCTGATGAGAAAAACTGGTTTCGATAGGCCGCTCGGGGGAAGGGAAGCAGCAAGATTATCAGAGTATAACTTCAATGTCGCTACAGCCAACATCATATCAGCCATTGGGCACATCAAGGAAATCAAGTGGCCTGGACCATTGCAGTCTGACCCTATCCAGAGGGATCCTAACCTGATGTGTAAATATCATGGCACTCATGGCCACAGGACCGAGGACTACCGACAATTGAGAGAAGACGTTGCCCAGCACCTCCGAGAATTTCTGATTGATCGAACCAAAAACCACTTCAGGAACAGGGACTCCAATAAACGGACCAAACAAGAAGAACCTCAGCACATCATCAACATGATCATTAGAGGGGTCGATGTCCCCTAGAGGCCAAAGATAAAGTGCGCTAAAGTATCCATCACGAGGGAAAAATGTGCCCTAGATTACGTTCTGGAGGGAACTATTTCGTTCAGCGATGAGGAGGCCGAGGGAATCGTACAATCTCATAATGATGCACTAGTAATATCTGTACTTATCAACAAATCTCGAGTTAAATATGTGTTGATTGATCCAGGCAGTCCAGCCAACATCATTAGATCGATGGCCGTAGAGCAGTTGGGTTTATAAGACCAAATAGTGCCAGAGTTCCGGGTGTTGAACGGATTTAACATGGCATGAAAAACTACTAAAAGAGAAATAACCTTGCCAGTAAACACCGCCGAGATGACCTGTAAGGCCCCTTAAAAATCTCGCAAAGGAAAAATAATATTTTGTGGTGCCGAATTGCGCTTACGTGTTTGAGGGTTATAGAAGCGAGCCGCAGGCTCAGATTGTTTGGGTTGAACAATGCACTGAAAAGTGAAGGAAAAATATTTGGGCAAAAAAATGCATTTCTGCGGCCAGTTATGTGGGCGCAAAATCACTTTGTAGACCGCATAATAGTCGCAGAATGAAGTAGGGGCAAGACGGTTTGGGCAAAAGTATGTAGTGCATTATGCGACCGCAGAACATGTCTTCGAGCTGCATAACTACCGCAGACCCAGGTAGATTTTTCCCAGTTTTTGGCATCAAATTGTGCGACCGATATGCGGACCGCATATCCATTCTGCGGTGGCATATGCGAACACATACCCTGTTCCGGAGCTTTATTTTTGGATTTTTATAACCCGACCCTACTTCGTTAAATACACGCAAAGGACCATTTGTGAGCAAAAATTCTGATGTTTTAGAGAGAAGGGAGAGTGTTTTAGAGAGAGAGGAAACCCTAGGATAATTTTCATCAATCTTTGCTCGTATCTTGGAAGATTAACAAGGAAAACCCACAAGGTCTTCATCCTAAAGGTAAGATCCAACACCATAACCCTCAATTTCAAATTTTGCCTAGAATTGGGTAATTAGCAAGACAATTCTTGGGTATGGGAGTTGTTTATTTTCTTGCATGTATTTTCAAAGGGTGTAGGAAGATTGTGAGCTAAAAATGGTAAAGAATGGGTTGTGGGATGATGGAATCCTCCATAAAGGGACCTTGAAACCTTAATGCACACCTAGTGTTTGATAAAATGCTCAAATGAGCTAGAACCATGATCATCTTCCTAATTTTGGTTCAACTTGTTATATTTCTAAAATAGATTGAAGTTGCTAAGAATTCCAGGACATTTTAGAGTTTAAGAAAGCTCAATTGAGGTATGTTGGCTAAACTTCTCTCCTAGAATTAAATCACATGATGCTCTTGTAAGTTCCGAGTTATCCTTTATAAATTAACTATTCCGAATAAGCTTTGTGTTGAAAGGTATATGTTCAAAATATATTTTGGATGCTCTTATCATATGATGTTATCCTTCATGAATGTGTTCAAAGCATGAGTTGGGTATAAAAATGTTATGACTCCAAGTAGTGTTTCAAGTGAAGGCTATTATGCCAAATTGTGTAAGAAGTCTCAATGTGCCTAAGACTCTTAATTGCTCATAGGTGTGCTAAAAGTCGTGATTAGAGATTCTTTATTGTCGATAATCTATAAAGATGCTTGAAAGTGAAAGTAGTGAGTTGGGGATATAAAGTGTAGACATCGTGCCAATGATGAAAGTTATGATTGTGGCCAATAGTGCCAATGAAATAAAATGATGTTTGAAATATTATGAAATGAGCCTTGATTCAATCATTCCAAATTGACTCCGAAAATAGAATTATCCAAAAGCTTATGTACTCAAGTCATGTCCAAATGTGGTTGTTCTAACTAATGCTGCGCTTTTGGGGAGAGGTACTTTAAGAATATTCTATATATTGATGTTTATGATGATGAGGCTTGAAAGCAATGAAATGAAAGTATGAAATATGAGATACGGCCACCGTGCCATGAATGAAGAATAATATGTATGGAAAAAGGGAGTCAATGAAATAATGATGTTGTAAGTAGTTAAAAGTACTAATGAAATGGTAGTATGAACATGAAATGTGGTCGTTTTCCTAAATGAGAATTATGAAGTGTTGTATGTCCCAATGGTTTCGACTATAGTTGTATGCTTCTAAAATAATGTATGTAAATGACTTTGATGTTAAGTCCTCAAGAATCATGAACTTAGCTAATGACCTCAAGATGTCAAGTGAGTGAATACCGAGATGAAAGGGAGATGTCCTATACTAAAATGATGATAAACCTTAAGAAAAGAAATTGGTCTCATGTGCCATTGAAATTGACTTATTGATTCACCATGCATATGCTAATGTAATGAGTTATGTTTCTCCAAGATTAGCATGAACATGAAGTATTCTAATGATCCGAGAACTTACGACCTTAATGTAATGTTAATCATGTCGCTTTGAGTTTATATATAGTTATGTGCATAATGATGTATATGAAATCCTATGAATGGTCTATGAAATCCATATGTGTATTGTGTATGAAACCCTATGAACGGTCTATGAAACGCATAGGTGTATTGTGTATGAAATCTTGTGAACGGTCTATGAAACGCACGGGTGTATTGTGTAAGTAAACACTGTGAACGGGCTATGAAATGCACAAGTCTATTGTAAGGTACATGTGAATACTATGAATGGTCTATGAAACGCATAAGTGTATTGTGTATGAAATCCTGTGAACGGTCTATGAAACGCACGGGTATATTGTATAAGTAAACACTATGAACGGACTATGAAACGCACAGGTGTATTGTATGGTAAATGTGAATCCTATGAACGGTCTATGAAACGCATAGGTGTATTGTGTATGAAATCCTATGAACGGTCTATGAAACACACGGGTGTATTGTGTAAGTAAACACTGTGAACGGACTATGAAACGCACATGTGTATTGTATGGTATATGTGAATCCTATGAACAGTCTATGAAATGCATAGATGTATTGTGTATGGAATCCTATGAACTGTCTATGAAACACATAGGTGTATTGTTTATGAAATCCTATGAACGGTCTATGAAACGCATAGGTGTATTGTGTATGAAATCTTGTGAACAGTCTATGAAACGCACGGGTGTATTGTGTAAGTAAACACTGTGAACGGACTATGAAATGCACAGGTGTATCGTATGGTATATGTAAATCCTATGAACGGTCTATGAAACGCATATGTGTATTGTGTATGAAATTCTATGAACGATCTATGAAACGCATAGGTATATAATATGATATGTGAATACTAAGAATGGTCTATGAAATGCATAGGGGTAAGATAAGAGAGGGATATGGACGGTCTAGTAAGACGCATTGTTAACGCAGACATTATATGCCATTTTCATTAGCCTTGTTTGTATATGTTATTTCAATTACTTTATATTATGTATTCCACGCATAGTTCATATGGCTCAGTTAATCCTAAACAAAGTTTAAAATGATATAAGCATAACGAGACTTGAAATGTGAATCTATGGGATATTTCATAGTTCTTGATGTACTTCGTATGCCTCGTATTTTAATTACCATGATTTCGTATGTTGTTCTATTTGCCTTACATGCGAGTACTATTCCACATGTACTCACGTCCCTTTTGCCGGGGGCCCTGCATCTTTTAATGGATGCAGGTACACCCTATAGGATGATATGGATCTTTGGTAGGGGATCTTCTGCGCAGCAGATTATGGTGAGCCAGCTACAATTCCAGTAGGCATTCGAGTCTAGTTAGTTTTATGTACTTAGGTATCTATTGTCATAGAAGATCCATGCACAATGTGGGTCATGTACGTAAGTTTTGAGTTTCGTCATGTACTTATGTTCATCGATATTTATGAAGCTATGTACTCATCACGAGAGAAAAAGAAAAGATAAAAAAATATTATGGGCCTTTGAGCCAGATGTATTCAATATGAAAGTCATGATCTAATTGTGTTTTGGTAAATCATGCATGAGTAATGATGAGAGGTTGATGTAAATTAGGCTTGCTCGACTGGATTTACTTGGTTGAGCGCCGGTTGCGCTGCTCGAGTTCGGAGCGTGACATGACCCAAGACACAAAATTCTACATGATCGAAGGGGACATGAGGTACAACGCCCTATTTGGGACGCCATGGGTTCATAACATGAGGGAGGTACCCTCTACCTTACACTAGGCACTGAAGTTCTCTACACCGGGAGAGTCAAGATGGTCTACGGAGAGCAGCCGACCACAAAGGAAATGTTCGCAATCAATGAGGCAATCCCAGTGCCTGTGCTCTCTACATCGAAGAACACAGAACCGACCAGGAAGGAAGAAATTAACTAGCAATCACCGGTACCTACCCCGACTGAACTGGAAGAGAAAGGAATAGGCGAGGAAGATGACTACAGAGTTCCTAGATCATTCATAGCTCCTGATGATTCCGATACCACCAAATAGACGGTCGAGGAGCTGGAGCAAGTCATATTGATCAAACACTTACCCGATCGAAAGGTATACCTGGGCATGGGGTTAAATCCCGAGCTCAGGAAAAACACTCATTGAATTTCTTATAACTAACATAGATTGTTTCGCTTGGTCCCATCTTGACATGACATGGATCCCGCCGGAGGTTTCCACTTATAAGCTGAGTTTGGACCCAAAGTTTTATTAGGTTAACTAGAAAAGGAGACCGCAGTCCGAGGTCAAACATGCATTCATCAAGGATGAGGTATCTAAACTCTTTAAAATAGGATCCATTCGGGAAGTTAAATACACGGACTGGTTAGCTAACGTAGTGGTAGTACCTAAGATAGGAAATAAGCTGACAATGTGTATGGATTTTAAAGATCTGAACAAGGCATGCCCGAAGGATTCTTTTCCTTTGCCTAACNTTTACATTGTACTTGATACCACAAAGGTAAACTTTACGGCGATGCATGTATAAGCACAAGGGAGTAGACGTTATCCATTTGGATATAAAAGTTCTCTAAGGAATTCAATAGGTATAGTCCCTTGTGGAGAATTTAGGGAAGCAAGTTGGAATTATTAACCTGGGCTTGTGACTCAATTCAAAGAAATCATTATAAAAATAAATTCCACAAGAGGTTGCAAGTAAGATAATTGTGATAAAGAGGCTTCACAAATGATATGTCTCATTCAAATAGTGGATACAGAGAGCGGCTCATCAAGTTGTTCCGGTTCTATCCCAAATTCCATAGCAACATAAGGAATGACATATGACATAGTGGAACTGGGTTCAATAAGAGCATATACATCTTGAGATTGGACATTCAATATCCCTATAACCACATCTAGAGAAGCCTCCAACTTTTGACGCCTCCTCATAGCATAAAACTTGCTTGGCCCAGATGTGTATAAGAGACAGGGTTCATAACATGAGGGAGGTACCCTCTACCTTACACTAGGCACTGAAGTTCTCTACACCGGGAGAGTCAAGATGGTCTACGGAGAGCAGCCGACCACAAAGGAAATGTTCGCAATCAATGAGGCAATCCCAGTGCCTGTGCTCTCTACATCGAAGAACACAGAACCGACCAGGAAGGAAGAAATTAACTAGCAATCACCGGTACCTACCCCGACTGAACTGGAAGAGAAAGGAATAGGCGAGGAAGATGACTACAGAGTTCCTAGATCATTCATAGCTCCTGATGATTCCGATACCACCAAATAGACGGTCGAGGAGCTGGAGCAAGTCATATTGATCAAACACTTACCCGATCGAAAGGTATACCTGGGCATGGGGTTAAATCCCGAGCTCAGGAAAAACACTCATTGAATTTCTTATAACTAACATAGATTGTTTCGCTTGGTCCCATCTTGACATGACATGGATCCCGCCGGAGGTTTCCACTTATAAGCTGAGTTTGGACCCAAAGTTTTATTAGGTTAACTAGAAAAGGAGACCGCAGTCCGAGGTCAAACATGCATTCATCAAGGATGAGGTATCTAAACTCTTTAAAATAGGATCCATTCGGGAAGTTAAATACACGGACTGGTTAGCTAACGTAGTGGTAGTACCTAAGATAGGAAATAAGCTGACAATGTGTATGGATTTTAAAGATCTGAACAAGGCATGCCCGAAGGATTCTTTTCCTTTGCCTAACATCGATCGGATGATCGACGCGACGAGATACTCAATTTCCTCGATTCTTATTCCGGGTACAACCCAATTCAGATGGACCCACGCGATCAAGAAAATACTTCCTTTATCACTAAATTTGGCACCTATTGTTATAACTTAATGTCATTCGGATTAAAGAACGTCGGTGCCACCTATCTACGTCTAGTAAACCGGATGTTCGAAGAAGAGAAAGGAAAATTAATGGAAGTTTATGTTGACAACATGTTAGTTAAGTCCTTGCAGGAGACCTTCGACATATTGAAGAGATACAATATGAAGTTGAACCTGGAAAAGTGTGCAGTCGGGGTCGGATCCAAACAATTCCTCGGGTTCATGGGATCCAATCAAGGGATCGAGATCAATCCTGACAAAATTAAAGACGTAGAAGACATCACTGTGGTGGACAATGTCAAGGCCATTCAGAGGCTGACCGGGCGTATAGCCGCCCTGGGTCGGTTCATATCGATATCCTCGGACAAAAGCCATTGGTTCTTCTCATTGTTGAAGAAAAAGGATAACTTTTCCTGGACCCCGAAATACCAACAAGCTTTGGAAGAACTTAAACGGTACCTTTCTAATTCGCCCCTACTCCACACTCCGAAGGCGGATGAACAACTGTACCTTTACTTGGCAGTTTCTGAGGTGGCAGTAAGTGGAGTCTTGGTCCGGGAAGAAGAAGGTACTTAATTCCCTATTTACTATGTCAGTAGAACTCTAGGCAAGGCCGAAACAAGGTATCCTCACCTGGAAAAGTTGGCGCTCGCTTTGCTAAGCGCCTCCAGAAAGTTAAAATTATACTTTCAATGTCACCGCATATGCATCGTAACCTCTAACCCACTAAGGAATATCATGCACAAGCTGAAGCTCTCGGGCCGGTTGGCCAAATGGGCCGTCAAGATCAGCAGGTACGATATCAAGTATCGACCCCGAACCGCTAAAAAATCTCAAATTTTTGCCGACTTTGTGCCCGACTTTACGCCGACCTTAGTGCCCAAAATTGAAATAGAATTATTTCTGGCCTTGGGGACTTCCTCAAGAATTTAGACCCTTTTTATGGACGATGCCTCGAACGTAAAAGGGTCCGGGCTCTACATCATGCTGAAACCACCTATGGGGAATATAGTTAGGCAGTTTATTAGAACTATGAAATTAACTAACAATGAGGTCGAGTATGAGGCTATGATTGCATGTCTCGAGTTGGCTAAATGCCTTGGGCCAAGGTGATCGAAGCTAAGTAAGATTCCCTCCTCTTGGTAATTAATCAAGTCAATGGGACATTCGAAGTGAAAGAGGAACAAATGCGAAGGTATTTAGATAAGTTATAGGTAACACTGCATTAATTCAAGGAATGGACCCTACAGTACGTGCCCCAAGATCAGAACAGTGAGGCCGATGATCTGGCTAACTTGGGGTCATCGGTTGATGTCGATGAATTCATTCCGGGAACAGTCGCACAACTCATGAAGTCGGTGATAGAAGAAGGCCACGCCGCAGTAAACTCAGCGAGTTTAACCTAGGATTGGAGGAACATGTACATAGATTACTTGAAGATTGGGAAGTTGCCCTCAAAGAATCAAGGGCTCTACGTACCAAGGCTGCCAAATTTAGCTTGGTCGAAGGGACATTATTCAGGAGAACGTTCATTAGCCCGTTAGCCAAATTCTTGGGGCCGAGAGATAACGAGTACGCCTTTAGAGAAGTTCACGAAGGCACTTGCGAAAACCATTCGAGGGTAGCATCTTTGGTTCGGAAATTAATCAGGGCCAGCTATTACTGGACCGAAATAGAGAAGGATGCGAAGAACTTCGTACGAAAATGCGACGACTGCCAGAGACATGCACCGATGATCCATCAACCGGGAGAGTTACTCCACTCGGTCTTGTCCCCGTGGCCACTTATGAAATGGAGTATGGACATCGTCGGTCCCCTGTCGTGGGCACCGGGTAAGGCCCAATTCATACTATTCATGACTGATTATTTTTCCTAATGGGTCGAAGCTCAAGTGTTCAAGAAAGTCCGGGAAAAAGAAGTCATTGACTTCATCTGGGACCACATAATATGTTGATTCGGGATATCGGCCGAGATCGTGTGCGATAATGGGAGACAGTTCATCGGCAGCAAGGTAAATAAATTCTTCGAAGATCACAAAATTAAGAAGATATTATCAACACCTTAGCACCCTAGTGGGAATGGATATGTGGAATCGACAAAAAAGACCATACTTCAAAACTTGAAAAGGCGTTTGACCGATGCCAAAGGGAAATGGAAGGAAATCCTGGATGAAGTTTTGTGAGAATACCGTATGACCTCGAAGTCTAGTACCGGGGACACCCCATTTTCATTGGTCTATGGGGCCGAATACTTAATACCAATTGCAATGGGAGAACTGAGCCTCAGGTTCCAATATACGATAAAAGGATAAAGCGGTGAGGACATGATCACGAGTGTAGAGCTATTGGATAAAAGGAGGGAGGCCACCCTAGTCAGGTTGGCCGCCCAGATACAGCGAATAGAAAGATACTACAATCGAAGAGCCAACCTCTGACACTTCATGATCGGGGACTTGGTGTTAATAAAGGTAACATTGCACACACGGAACCCGAATGAGGGAAAGCTAGGACCAAAATAGGAAGGACTATATCGAGTCGCCGAAATTACCGGCAAAGGCTCGTACAAACTCGAAGCAGGAAACGGTGTGCAACTACCGAATAATTGGAATGTGGCACACTTAAAGTGATACTACTGCTAAGGTACAAACTTAATTACTCTTTAAACATGTTACGAATCAGACTAACATTTGCAGGTAAATGACCAAGGATGGATATGGATGTTAGGTCTAAAAGCACGCATTGTAGTCTTTTTCACTTGAACCGTTTTTGTCCCGAAATGGATTTTTCGGCAAGGTTTTTAATGAGGCAACAATAAAACATGCTAACTTAGATTCAAAGGCTGGTCTCAAACTGGAGTCAATTGGCATTCATTTCGCATCAACAGTATCCGAGCCCTTTTAAGCTCGACCTTGAATACTGAGGGGCCATTACCCTTGGATTAAGGTTTTTAGCAAGGGAAACTTTAGCAAAGAAAAAAGAAAACCTTGTATGCTAGAAGCTAAGGCTTGGTGGTTAGGATTCAGGGCCAAACGGTCGTGTGAACCATGCCCACATAGTCCACTTTAGCCATGATACAAGTTTTTACGTGGTTTTGATCATGTACTTTACATACAGAAATGAAAGAAAGTTTCTCCTTGCTATTACACATTTTCTTGCCTCTCAACTTCCGGATCCTAAGAGCCCACGGGCTACACCTACTCGGGGATTATTGAGCCCAAGAGCTACCCCTATTCGGGAATTATTGAGACCAAGGTCTACCCTACTCGAGGACTGTCATCCAAAAACTAACGGACAACTCGGCCTACTAAATCCCGAAGGCACCAAACCTATTAGGCGCTGCATAAATACAAAAGGCTACGGCTACCCCAAAAATGGCTCGGAGACGTTCGAAGCTCATAATCAAAAAGTAAGGCATTTATGAAAATTCGAAACCTGCTAAAAGGTTACCCTCGGCAAAAGCATCAAATCACTTAAGCATCTTGAACAAATTTCCGGTCACACCGGGTTTTCAAAGACTTGAGCAAACAAAGTTGTATCGAAGTCAGGCTCTGTTGGGACCTTTGAAAAATGAACACCCTATAACTATATTTGATTTTATGCTAAGGCATTGAAAACATGACAAGAATAGAAATTATGAAAAGATGCTGAAAAAGTAAAGACACGAAATTGCCAGAAAGGGAATGTTTTATATATATTCCAGAATATACTGACAAAGGTCCTATAAAAACAGCCTCAAAGTAAAAATTAAATAAAAAATAAAAAATAATATATACATGAGATAAAAACCAAAAAAGTACTAAGGCATCTACGCCTGATATTCACCGGGGTCTAACTCATCGCTAGAACCGTCGGAGCCTTCAGATCCCTCTAAGCCCTCGGAACCCTTGGAGTCTTCGGCACCTTCGGGCTCGTAAAATTTCTTCACCTCAACCTCGAGTTTTTTTGATTCCTCGATCTCAGCTGTCGGTCAAAACCTTGGGCGTGGATCTCTTTGAGGGTCTCTCTTCGGGACAACCACTTCATATATTCCGCCTTTGCCTTCAGGCGGGTCTCGGTTGCCTCCATATCGGACTTGAGTTGGGACACCATCTATGTGGAATCGACAAAGGTTGTGTCCAATTTGTACTTCACAACCTCATATTCTCTATCGAGGGCGTCCTGTTCTACGACGGCCGAGCTCAATTGTACTCAGAGATCGTCATTCAGTTGAGACCACTTGTTAGCTTAATCTTTTGCCACCCGGATCTGGTTCTCAACGATGCTAGATTCACCTTAGCAGTTTCCTTCTTCGAGGCCAGCATGCCCATTTTGCTTTTCCACCAGTCGGCCATAGCCTGGACCTCGTTCATCTCGACTCGGAATTGGTCGATCAGGTCGATCTTCTATTGGACCTGCAAGGTTTTGTTGTTAGTCACCACAACTAGCTCCTCATTTTTATCTTCAAAGACCTTTACCTTTTTAACCAGGTCGGCATGTTCCCGCTTCAGGGTGGAAGCTTCCTTCTGAGCCCTGTCCAGCTCTGCTGAAGATCCTTCATGGCCCTGTCCTGTTGCTCACTGAGAAGCATGTATGTATCCTTCTTCTGAACCTGCTCCTTGAGATCGAACTCAAGCTCGTTGATTTCAAAGCGGTACCAGAGGAAGCTCTCATGGTGAAGCATCGAAGCCTGTAAAATAACAAAAATAGTAAGAGATATTGAAGCCTAAGTGGAGTTCACGAAGGAGTGTTGGTGCCTTACCCCGTTCAGCACCTGGTGCGCCTCATTGAAGAGACTCGACTCGCCCATCTAGTTCATTTTTGCCTGTTCCTCGTCGGTCACCAGGCATCGTAGGTAGCTGGCTATGCCTCATGGAGCGGATAAAACCCGAGCATCCTTCAGGACCATAAAAATGAAGGTTCTTTTGCGGCCATAGTCCATACTCGGAGCAGGAAACTGTTTCGCCAGTTTTGGGCTCGAACTCAGCCCGCCACCTTCTGAAGGTGCATCCTTCTTCGGGATCTCTAAGTCGCGTAGCCCGAAAATATTTTCCAAAGTGGACATGTCCACGCCATCGAAGAAGGAGTAGAAAGGGTTGTCGGCGCCGTGGACTCCTTCACTTGACTTTTCTTTTTCTTCTTGGGCCTCTTTAAGTATGGACTCGGTGTTGAAGGGCATTTCGATAATGTCTATCACACCGGTCGCCTCCTTTGGACCAGAAGTGGCTTCTCAGGAAGTATCAGTCTCGTCTCCATCTCGGCCTCTCGAGTCGGAAGATGATCGGCCTCATGGCTCTTTTCCTCAGTTGCCGCCTACTCCCCAGTAGGGGTTGATCCATAGTGACAAAGATGCCATCGTCTTCAGACTCATTCCTAAGCCGACGAAGTGAGTCAGAGTCCAGCACCCCAGACTTGGTATTCTTCTTGGGCTTCTGAGCCCGGGAAGCCCCCCTCTTTTTTGGCTTCCCCTCGGGACTCGAGGAGCCCGAGGACTTTCTTTTCCTATTTTTATCATGCCCCATGGTAGCCCCGGGTTATCTCGTAATGGAGGGATCAGCGGATAGGGACACATTCTCGTCCCTCCTCAAGCATACTAAGTTTGGTGGTCTTAGGCAAACCTGCGAAGCAAAGAGAAAAGGTCAGTGTCATGTGAGTTTAAGGCATAAGAATAACTATTCAGGGTAAAACCTTATGTAACGACCCGGCCGGTCGTTTCGAAAGTTATAGCCCCATTTCCCCCAATTCTACTACTTTTTGCTTTACAGCTATATAATGTCTTACCGGGTTAGTTGGTTCGGGTCCGGAGTGGTTTTGGAGTGAATTGAGACGGTTAGTCTTTTAATTGGAAGCTTAAGTTGGAAAACATTGACTGTTAGCTCCGTTAGGTGATTTTGGACTTAGGAGCGCATCTGGAATATGATTTGGAGGTCCGTAGTAGAATTAGGCTTGAATTGGCGAAAGCTAAAATTTTGGCGATTTTGGCCGGCAATGAAAATTTTGATATCAGGTCGGATTGGATTTCCGGAAGTTGAAACAGGTTCGTGGTGTCATTTTTGACTTTTGTGTAAAATTTGAGGTCAATCGGACGTGGTTTGGTAGGTTTCGGCTTCGTTTGTGGAAGTTGAAAGTTTAGAAGTTCTTTAGGCATGAATCCNGAACGGAGCTAACGGAATTGATAGAATTCCATTCCGGAACCGTCTTCATACAGTTCAGACTACGGTCCAAATTCTAAGACTTAAGCTCTCATTTAGGGATTTAGTGTCCCAAAACACTCCGAAACTCAAAACCAATCACCCCGGCAAGTCACAAAAGCAGAAATAGATATGTGAAAAGCAGTTAATAGGGGTTCGGGGCTCTAACTCTCAAAACGACCGGCTGGGTCGTTACAAGAATACAACTTAAATACAATTTATATACAACTATAATATAATTTTAATATAAACTATATGTATATTGTATGTCTTGTCTTCTTCTTCTTCTTCTTCTTCTTCTTCTTCTTCTTCTTCTTCTTCTTCTTCTTCTTCGTCTTCTTCTTCTTCTTCTTCTTCCAAAAACAAACAATAGTTATTGAAAACCTAAATTCAAATTCAAAACTTTGAAGCTTTTTAATGACTGTCAATGGTGGAGAAGCAAACACCATCAAAATTTATTGATTGATAATTTCAAACCAAATACCAATTGTGCAATATGAAAGAAAATTGTTAAGTTAGAACTCTCTATTAAAATAATTGAAATTTATTGATAAAAAGGGTGGGAAGACTAAAATAAATAAAAAAAGCATTGTAATATTTGTGACCACTATGGTGGGTAAGTTTAAATTAAATTATAATTATATACAATATTTGCGACTGAAGTAGTGGGAAAGCTTATTTAAAAATAAAACTTTAATTTATATTATTTGCGACCGTGTCAGTTGCAAAGCTGACAACATTAATTAGTCATTTTTATATTTTGACTTTGCGACTGCCGTATTCGCAAATTACAGACGAAATCGGTCCCAAACTATTTTAGACCAGCTATTCTGCGACCGCATTATTTCGGTCTGAATGTAGTTAGAAACCAGCATTTTCTGACCGCATTCCGACTGTTTTGGCAGTCAAAAAATAGCCATTTTTAGTAGTGCTAATACTAATTTGTATATAACCGGTAAATTATATATGCCCATATAATTATGTTAAAACTTGATTAGGGAGGGTAAATAAGTTTCAAATGTTATATTGTAACGATCCGGCCGGTCGTTTCGAGAGTTATAGCCTCGTTTCTCCTAATTCTACTTCTTTTGTGCATTTACAACTATATTATGTCTTACCGGGTTGGTTAGTTCGGGTCTGAAGTGGTTTTGTAGTGAATTGAGATACTTAGTCTCTTAATTGGAAGCTTAAGTTGAAAAAGTCAACCGGATGTCGACTTGTGGGAAAACGACCTCGAATTTGAAATTTTTTGGTTCTGTTAGCTCCGTTACGTGATTTTGGACTTAGGAGCACAGCCGGAATGTGATTTGGAGGTCTATAGTATAATTAGGCTTGAATTGGCGAAAGTTGGAACTTTGGCAATTTTGGCCGGCAGTGGAAATTTTGATATCGGGGTCTAATTGGATTTTCGGAAGTTGGAATAGGTTAGTTGTGTCATTCTTTACTTGTGTATAAATTTTAGGTCAATCGGACATGGTTTGGTAGGTTTCGGCACCGTTTGTGGAAGTTGAAAGTTTAGAAGTTCTTTAGACTTGAATCCGGGTGTAATTGGTGTTTTGATGTTGTCTTGAGTTATTCGAAGGTTTGACTAAGTTTGCATGGGGTTTCATAACTTATTAGTATGATCGGTTGAGGTCCCTGAGGCCTTAGGGTAATTTCGGGTGGTTAACGGCTTGATGGGAGCTAAGTAAATGCAGCTGAAGCTGCTGCTTCTGGTGTAACATGTGCGATGGATGGCCGTAGGTGCGATGGATTCTCGAACCTCCGATAGGCGCAGATGCGGTCTTGGGGCCGCAGGAGAGAGGTCAGGATTTTAAAGTGAAATCCGCACCTACGATGGAATTTCCGCAGGTGCGGCGTCGCAGAAGCAACAAGAGGACCGCATATGCGGTGTTTCTGGGTAGAAAAACACCAGCTGGAGGGTTGGACTTTCATTTTCAATTTTTGGACTTGAGAAGCTCGGGAGAGAGGTGATTTTTCGAGGATTTTCAAGGAAAATGTTGGGGTAAGTAATTCTAACCCGGATTGGTCTAAATTTCGTGAATCTATCACTTTCTTCATCACCTAATTATGGATTTGAGTTGGAAATTTGGGGGTTTAGGGCTTGGGAATTGGAGAGTGAACTTTGGGGTTTTGGAGAGGCAATTGCGGTCGGATTTTTATAAAGTTGGTATGGCTAGACTCGTGAGTGAATGGGTTTTTCGGGTTTTGTAACTTTCGTCGGGTTTTGAGACGTGGACTCGAGGGGCCGAGTTGAGCCGATTTCGGATTTTGGGCTATATTGTTGTAGTTTTCTTGCGGAATTGATCCTTTTAACCAATATTGATTATCTCGTACTGCTTATGGCTAGATTTAGAGCGTTTGGAGATTGATTCGAGGGGTAAAGGAATTGCGGAGTAGGACTTTAGCGCATTTGAGGTAAGTAACAGTTTTAAATTTGGTTTTGAGGGTATGAAACCTTGAGGATTGGCATGATGTGAGTGTTTGGAGGTGACGCACATGCTAGGTGACGAGCGTGTGAGCGTGCACAGTGAGGGATTGTGACTTGGTCCATCCCGTGAGACTGTAAAGTCGAATAGCCATTGTTATTACTTGTTTTTGTTTTCCTTGCCTTTGAGAAATTGACTGCCTTTCATGTTAGAAACCATGCTTAGGCCTTATGATATCACTGTTAGGACCCGCGACAGTCGTATACTAGTTGAATTGACCGCTAATTGTTGTCTTGTACTCAATCACAGTCTTACTTGTGTGTTATATATATGTTCCCTCTCATTTCTTGTTGATACTTGTTGTATTCTTTGTTTGGGCCGATTATTATGATATTCTGTAAGCCCGGGGGGCTGGAGAAGTTAGTTACTGAGATAGGGCCTGAGTGTCGAGCTATAAACTATGTGAGGGTATATGGATCGGGTTGCATGCCGCAACGACCCTTATGGCTATTTATGGACTGTGGATCAAGTTGCACTCTGTAACGAGCCTTATGGCTACTTATATGATTGGGTCGGGCTGCATGCCGCAGCAATATAGTGCTTGGACTGGAAGGAGCGCCTCCGGAGTCTGTACACCCCCAGAGAGCGCAGGTACCTATTGGGAGTATGTATTGATGGTTGAGAGCCGGGAGTATGAGCTGATGAGATAAGTTGAGTGACTGATGCCTCGAGAGGCTGTACTTGCTTTTATTTATTGTTGCACTTAGTTGCTATCTGAAGTTGTTGTGAAATTTCTGGAAGATTCATATCTATTTTACTTGGGCTCGAACTTATTTGACTTATACCACCGGATTTGAAAAAATGTTCACATTTTACTGAAAACTTTTGAAATGATCTGTATTATTATAGTTCGTTACTGCTTTTCAGTTCCTTATTTAATTCTGTTACTTGCTAAGTTGGTTGTACTCATGCTACACCCTGCACTTCATGTGCAGATCCAGGTGTGTACGGTCTTGGCGGTCACTGAATTTGTGCACGGGCTGATTATCGGAGACATACGAGGTAGGTGCCGGCATCCGCAGTCCTTGTTTCTCATTTCTTATTATATTTTCTCTCTTGTATTGGCATTTGGCACAGACTGTAGTAGACTCTGTTTCTAGATTGGTTATTAGATGCTCATGACTTAGTGACACCACGATGTGGGGCTATTTTTCCGCACTTATGTTTTATTTGGGTTTTACCCCCCGTTTTTATGAAAAACTCCGGTTATTTTTAAATGTCTTGATTTATTTCTATTAAATTTTGAAAGTGTTTTGAGAAGGTCGGCTTGCCTAGTACCATGATAGGCGCCATCACGACGGGTTAGGTTTTGGGTCATGACAAGTTAGTATTAGAGCCCAGGTTACATAGGTCTCACGAGGCATGAGCAGGTTTAGTAAAGTCTTGCAGATCGGTACGGAGATGTCTGTACTTATTTTCGAGAGGCTACAGAAACCTTAGGAAAATCCACATTCTTGAATTCTTGTCGTGAGAATCTGTTGATTTTAGTAACTAAACATCTGTTGTTTCATTCTCTCATAGATGGTGAGGACTTGTACTACCAGGCAGGATGGACAGCCACCAGTACCCCCAGCCAGGGCCGCGAGAGGTCGCGGTTGGTGTAGAGGTGCAGCCCGCACAACAGCTGGGGCAGTACTTGCAGATCCACATGCACCAACTCAGGCACCACTTGTGCCTATT
>AWOL01S0181237.1:7007-17717 GCA_000715115.1 Nicotiana otophora
TAATTCCATAAAAGGTAAAAATCTTCTATTTAACCAACCAGTGATTCTTTGCCGATATATGTTGAGATTTACGCCGTGACATCCGGCTGGTCACGGATATCACGGTATTTTATTGATCGTGCTCGGTTATCTAGTAATGCTCTCTGAGGCCTTTGGGATTCGAACCGAACCTGGGGGTCATGGCCCCGATACTCCCGAGGGCAGGCGTTTTGCCCGGACCCCGGCTCGAGGGGCTCCTTGCCTCGATTCTAGTTCTTTGCCATCACGGTCTCTCGCTCTGTTTACTTCATCGAAAATCGAGGCATCCCATGGGCTCGGTTTCGCCCGTATACAGATAGTTCCCTCATTTCTCGGAGAGTAAGTTTACGGAAACGACGAGAAACAACATGTGCACTTTGATCCCTTTTTCAACATGTCGTGACAGAAATGACAAAGAATCCAAAACGTCCCGTCAGTCGCGTTATAATGACTTCAAACACGTGTCAGTCGTCGACAGGTCATCACTGGACGTGAAATGGCGCGAAGCCTCTATAAATACTCTCATCCTTCGTTCATTTTATACCTTTTGACCAAGCTTCTACCTTCGAATCTCCAAGATATCACTGTCCATCTTCATACTCCAACTTTTTTACCTCCGTTCTTCAAGATTTCTAAGTAAATTGCAAGCTTTTACTTATTTTCTACCCAAACCAGCGCACTTAATTTTATCGGCAAAACTTTTACTTTTCATCTCCCAACCTTTCTTCATATTTTTCAGACTTTTTTCGGATAACAATGGCGAAAACTTCCAAAATTGTTCCCAAAAAGTTGTTACTTCTTCTTCGCAGCCGACCACCAAAGTTGAGTAGACCACTCCCGATGTGGTCATCCTTGAGAGATCTGCTCCGGGCGCGGCTACCGATGAACCAGCTGCCGGCCCTCCTTGAAAATGTTCGTCCCCGGGGGATGTTCGGTTGCGGATGAATTTAAGGTCGAAAAGCCCTCATCGGTGGAAGGTCAATGTTTGGCGGTATCTACGTATATTTGCTCCATCACCGAAGAAGTCCTTCCTGCGGTTCGAAAGGACTGCGGCTGGGCAGATAAGGACATAGTAATCCTCGGGCCCGAGGAAGCCATTACTACCCATCTGGATGGGTATCTGAGTATTTACACTTATCCCTTCACACTGGGCTCGGTGGATCCGGTCATTCTGGACTTCTGTAAGAGGTATGAAGTATGCCTCGGTCAGATCCACCCATCGCTATGGAGGATTGTAATCCTCCTCCGATACTTCGTGAACAACATCGACTCCTATCGGTTTACCATCGATCATCTACTCCGCATGTACAGTACCCAAATCTTCCAAGGGGGACTGATAAAACTTGCACGTCGAGCTATCAAATCCCCATTCTCAAGCATCGATGAGGACCAGGATCGGGGCTGGCAGGGATGCTTCGTCCAAGTGAGGACCAAAAACTTGATCCCTGCCGAGTTTAGGCCATTCCCCAAGAAGTGGAACATATCATATAAATACAAATTTCCTTTAAATGTCAATTTTACGTTCATCGCATTTTTTCTCACCAGTATTTGTGGTGGTGCAGCTGTTGCGCCAGTTCCAAACATCATTCCTCGGCTCAAGAAGTGGATCGAGGGCATTTGTTCGTAGATGCCTTATTCTGAGCACTCGTGGCGCGAGCTCTCGAAAGGTTGTTGGGAGGCCCTTTCTCACGGTAAGATATCTTTTCCAAATAAGTAGCATTAGGCTCCCCTTTTAGCATCGCATTCTCATTCCCTTTCTGTTCTTTTCGCAGGCTTGCCTAAGAGCATTAAGCTTAGGCCTCCAGAAAGGGATGAGGACTTGTCCATTGATCCCTCCGTCTTAGAACAGCCGAGGGCTGCTGCAGGAGAGAAGAAGAAAAGAAAGGTTCCGAGTTCCCCGAGCTCGAAGAAGAAGAAGCAAAGGAGAAGGTTGGCCCACAAGCCAAAGGAGAGTTCTCGCTCACGCGCACCCGACTTGGACTCGCTTTTTCGGCTCAAGGATGAGCCCGGGGAGAATGATATTCTTGTGGCACGTAAACCTATCTTCCCCGAAGAGCATGTGGTTATTGAACATGAGATTCATGAGGCCGATCTCTCTTAGATTAGGGAGGTCGATGAGGAGACCGGGGCTGAGACTTCCCAAGATGCCAGCCAAGCTTCGAAGGAGGCACCCGGTGTAATAGATATTTAAATATCACCTTCTTATACCGAGTCCATGCTCGAAGAGGCTCGAATGATGAAGGAGCGATCCAACGAAGGAGCTCAAGGTGCGGATGATCCCCTTCATTCTTTTTTTAGGGTGTAGACTCGGCCGCTTTGGAAGACTTCATCGGGTTGGGTGACTTGGAGGTGCCGAGGAAGAAGCCATCTTCAGAAATCGGTGGGCTAAATTCGAGCCCAAAGTTGATCAACTAGTTTCCCGCCCCGAGTACGGATCCTGCCGAAACCGGTCAATAATCATCACCGTCCCGGAGGATGTCCGAGTTCTTTCTGCCCTCGTTGGAGTAGCGAGTAACCTTCGGTGCCTGGTAATCGAAGAAGACCAAGCAAAAATGAATGAGGTGGATGTGTCGTGCTTGTTCAACGAAGTGCAACAGGCGCTAAATCGGGTAAGATGTCACTATACTCTTTCATCTTCTCACTTGGTTTTTAATATCTCTCATGTCTTCTTTCTTTTATCTTTTTGCAAGCCTCGGTACTTCATCATGAAAGTTTTCTCCGATACCGGGCTAAGGTCAACCAGCTTGAGGCTGAGGTCAGGGAGCATGGCGAGAAGAGGGACATGTATAAGATTATCAGTGAGCAACACGAAGAAGTTGTCAAAAATCTCCGGGACGAGTTGGATGAAACTCAGAAGGAGCATGACGACCTGGTGGAACAGGTAAAGATTTTTGAAGTTAGCGATGACGATTAAGACATGGTGACTAACGGCAAAACCTTGTAGGTCCAGCAGAAGATTGATCGGATTGATTAACTCTGGACTGAAATGGACGAGGTCAAGGCATAGCCAATGTTTGGAAGGAAAAAATGGATCGGTTGGCTTCGGAGAATGAGACCCTCGGGAACAGCTGGTATCGGTAGAAGTCCAACTTTTAGTGGCAAAAGAGAAGGCCGAAGAACAGGCTCGACAAATCAAAGACCTCCAATCTAAACTGGCTCGGCCATTACTGAACAGGATGCCCTCAACAAGGAGCTCAAAAGAGCGAAGTCCATGTCAGAAATAACCAGGGCTGATGCTGAAGAGATGGTGGCCTAGTATATGGCTGATGTTGAGGCAGTCGGGGCCCGCCTAAAAGCTACTGTCGAGTATGTAAAGTGGTTGTCTCGAAGGGAGACCCTCGAGGATATCCATGCCAGAGGTTTCGACCTGTCGGCCGAGATTAAAGAGGCAAAAGAGCTAGAGGCCGAGACCAAAAGACTGGCTGAACCTGAGGGCGAGGAAGGCTCTGAGGGCTCGGCGACCCTGAGGATGGAGAAGACCCCAACGGCTCTGGTGACGAGGGGGTTCTAGTGAAGATCAGGCGTAGGTGCCTTAGGAATCTTTGTTTTTACACTTTGTACATTTATTTTATTGAGGTTGTTTTTGATGGCCTTTGTAAAAACCTTTTTGGAATGTATATAAGGCTTTTTTCCCTTTTGGCAATTTTCAAGTCTGTTACTTTTGGCATCCCTTTTATAATTGCAAAGATTTCAATGTTTTAGCACAGAATAAAACATAGTAATAAGTTTTTGTTCAGAGGTTCGAACAAGACTTGTTATCGATGTGAATTTTATTTGGAACTTGTGGGGGCTCGGTATGATCGGAAGCTTTCCCCAAAGTGGTTGTTTAGATGATTTTAGATTATAATTTTGCCGAGGGTACCCTTTGAACTGGTTTGGAATTTTGAAGACCTTATATTTTGATTAAGGGCTTCGGACGTCTCCGAGATGTTTCTAGGGTGGCCGTAGCCTTTTAAGTTCAGGCATTCCTAATAGGCTTTGTACCTCCGGGCTTCGATAGCCCGAGCCGTTCAAGCTTGTCTAGGACGACAGTCCTCGAGTGTCATAGCCTTTTATGTTTAGGCACTGCCTAATAGGCTTTTGTGCCTTCGGGCTTCGATAACCCGAGCCTCTGAGTTTGTCTTGGACGACAGTCCCCGAGTGGGGGTGATCTATTAGATCCGGATAGAGGCGGTCTTTAGGCTTGATATCCTTAAGGAATAAAATGTAATAGTCTTAAGGGACAAAATATGTATCTGCAAGGTAGAAACTCTCTTTCATTCCTGTGCGTAATATACAGGATTGTAAGTGCATATAAGCTTCGTGTTACATCTTAGATGGTCTACGCGGGCACAATTCATTTGACCGTTTGTCCCTTATAATAAATCCTATCCACCGAGCCTAGACTGTGCAAGCACAAAGTTTCCTTCCTTGCTAAAAATCATTAACCGAGGGTGATGGCCCCCAGTATTCGAGGTCGATCGTCGAGAGGGCTCGGATACTGTTTATGTGACCATCAACTTCTGATTCACAACCGGTCTTTGATTTTAAGTTAGCACGATTTACTGTTGCCTTATTAAAAACCTTGCCGGAAAACAAAATTTGGGACAAAATCGATCCAAGGGAAAAAGATTGCAACGCATTCTTTCAGGCCTAACAACTACATCATCCTTTGGATATTGCCTGCAAGTGTTAGTCCAATTCATAATATATGTAAGCAAAATAATGAATGAGGTCGTACCTTAGCAGTAGTATCGTTTTAAGTGGGTTATGTTCTAGTTGTTCCTTAGCTGCTCACTATTCCCTGCTTCGAGTTTGTACGAACCTTTACCTGTAATCTTGATAATTCGATATGGACCTTCCCAATTTGGTCCTATCTTCCCTTCGTTCGGGTTCCGGGTGTTTAGTGTCACCTTTTTAAACACCAAGTCCCCAATATTGAAGTGTAGCAGGTTGGATCCCCTGTTGTAATATCTTTCAATTTGTTGTTTTTGGGCGGCCAACCGGACGAGAGCAGCCTCGCGCCTCTCATCCAATAGTTCCAGGCTCGTGCTCATGGCTTCACCATTTGACTCTTCGGTCGCATATCTGAACCTGAAACTCGACTCTCCTACCTCAGCCGGTATTAGAGCTTTGACATCGTAGAGCAATGAAACATAGGGTGGCCCTGGTACTATACTTTCAGGTCGTACGGTATGCCCACAGGACATCAGGCAAATTTTCCTACCATTTTTCTTTGGCATCAGTCAATCTCTTCTTAAGGCTTTGGAGTATGGTCTTGTTTATAGACTTTTCCTGCCCATTTCCACTAGGGTGATAGGGTGTTGACAGGATCCTATTGATCTTATGGTAAAAATTTTCTTACCTTACTGTCGATGAACTACTTCCCATTGTCACATACGATCTCGGACGGCATTCCGAACTGACATATTATGTGGTCCCAAATAAAATCAATAACTTCTTTTTATCTAACTTGCTCAAATGCCTGAGCTTCACCATTTAGATAAATAGTCAGTCATAAATAATATAAATTGAGCCTTACCGGGTGCCCAAGGCAGAGGACCGACGATGTTCATTCCCCATTTCATGAATGGCCAAGGTGACAATACCGAATGCAGTAGCTCCATGGGTTGATGGATCATCGGTGCGTGCCTCTGACACCCGTCGCATTTTTGTACGAACTCTTTTGTATCTTTGTCCATGTTGATCCAGTAATAGCCGACTCTGATTATCTTATGAACCAACGATTCGGCACCCGAATGGTTGTTGCAGGTGCCTTCGTGACCTTCCCTCAAGACATACTCGGTGTCTCCCGGTCCCAGACATATGGCGAGTGGGCCATCGAACGTTCTTCTGAATACGGTGTTATCTTAGGATAGGCTGAACCTGGCCGCCTTCGTGCGCAAAGCTCTCGATTCTTTAGGATCCAAGTGTAGCTTCTCGGTCTTTAGGTAATCTATATACTTGTTTCTCTATTCCGAGGTTAAGCTTGTCGAGTTTATCTCGGTGTGGCCTTCTTCCACTACCGATTTCATGAGTTGTACGACCGTTCCCGAGTTGAACTCATCGTCATCAACCGACGACCCCAAGTTAGCTAGAGCATCGGTTTCGCTGTTTTGATCCCGAGGTATATGTTGTAGGTTCCACTCCTTGAATCGATGTAGTGTTACCTGTAGTTTATCCAAGTATCTTCTCATCCATTCCTCTTTCACTTCGAACATCTCATTGACTTGATTCACCACAAGAAGCGAATCGTATTTAGCTTCGATCACCTCAGCGCCCAAGCTTTTAGCCAGTTCGAGACCTGTAATCATGGCCTCATACTTGGCCTCATTGTTAGTCAATTTCACAGTTCTAATAGATTGCCTAACTATGTTACCCGTGGGCGGCTTCAACACGATGCCGAGTCCGGACCCCTTTGCGTTCGAAGCTCCATCCGTAAAGAGGGTCCAGATCCCCGAGGAGGTCCTCGAGGTTAACAACAATTCCTTTTCGACCTCTGGTATTAAGGCCGGTGTGAAATCGGCTACGAAGTCTACCAAACTTTGAGACTTGATTGCGGTTCGGGGTCAATATTCAATATCGTACCCACTAATTTCCACGGCCCATTTGACCAATCGTCCAGAGAGCTCGGGTTTGTGTATTATGTTCCTCAATGGGTAAGTAGTCACGACACATATGGGATGGCATTAAAATTATGGCCTTAACTTCCTAGAGGCACTTAGCAAAGCAAGGGCCAATTTCTCCAGATGAGGATACATCATTTAGGCCTCCCCTAGAGTCCTGCTAACATAATATATAGGGAATTGCGTACCTTTTTTTTCCCGGACTAAGACTCCACTTACCGTTATCTCGGATACCGCTAAGTACAGGTACAACTGCTCCTCTACCTTTGGAGTATGAAGTAAAGGCAGACTTGAAAGGTACCGTTTGAGTTCTTCCAAAGCTTATTGGCACCCCGAGGTCCACGAGAAGTTATTCTTCTTCTTCAATAACGAGAAGAACTGATGGCTCTTATCGGATGACCTTGAAATGAATCGACCCAAGGCTTCTATGCGCCCGGTTAGTCTTTGAACGGCCTTGACATTGTCCACCACGGTGATGTGTTCTATGGCCTTGATCTTGTCAGGATTGATCTCGATCCCCCTATTGGACACCATGAATCCAAGGAACTTCCCAGACTCGACTCCGAATTGGCATTTCTCCGGGTTCAGCTTCATATTATATTTCTTCAGTATGTTAAAGGTTTCCTGCAAATATCGCAAATGGTCCTCCGCTCGCAGGGACTTATCTAATATGCCGTCAATGTAAACCTCCATTGATTTTCCTATTTGCTCTTCGAACATCCGATTTACTAACCGTTGGTAAGTGGCACCAGTGTTTTTTAGTCTGAATGGCATTAAGTTATAACAATAGGTGTCGTACTTAGTGATGAAGTCTTTTCCTGGTCTCCCGGATCCATTCGGATCAAATGGCACCCGAAATAGGCATCGAGGAAGTTGAGTATCTCATGGCCGGTCGTCACATCGATCATGCGAGCGATGTTAGGAAAAGGAAAAGAGTCCTTAGGGAATACCTTGTTCAAGTCTTTGTAGTCTACACGCATTCTTCATTTATTTCCCATTTTAAGCACTATGCATATGTATGCTAACCAGTTCGGGTATTTAACTTCCCGAATTGAACCTATTTTAAGGAGTTTGGATACATCGCCTTTGATGAATGCGTGCTTGACTTCGGACTGGGGCCTCTTCTTCTGTTTAAGTAGGTGAAACTTCAGATCTAAGCTCAAATTGTGAGTACTAATTTCCGGTGAGATCCCTATCATGTCAAGATGGGACCAAGCAAAACAATCTATGTTAGCTATAAGAAATTCAATGAGTTTTTTCCTGAGCTCGGGAGTAAGCCCCGTGCACAGGTATACCTTTCAATCGAGCAGGTGCGCGATCAATATGACTTGCTCCAGCTCCTCAACCGTTGACTTGGTGGAATCGGAATCGTCAAGGGATATGAAAGACCTGGGGACTCCATAATCGTCATTCTCGCTCGTCCCCTGCTTTTATGGTTCGGTCAAGGCTGGTGTCAGTGTCGATGATTTCTATTTGCTTTCTTCCTTGTTGATCGAACTCGAGTTCTTCGATGTCGAGAGCGCAGATATTGGGACCACCTCATCAACTACGAACATTTCTTTTGCGACTAGCTGCACTCCGTAAATCGTTTTGATCCCTCCTGGTGTAGGGAATTTCAACACCTAATGTAGTATCGAGGGTACTGCCCTCATGTTATGAATCCATGGCCTCCTAAATAGAGCGTTGTATCTCATATCTCCTTCGATCATGTAGAACTTTATTTCCTGAACGGTTCAAGCAGTGTTTACCGACAGGGTTATATCCCCTTTAGTGGTCTCACGTGCTATGTTAAACCCATTTAAAACTCGGACTACAGGCACAATTTGGTCTTGTAAACCCAAGTATTCCACGACCCTCAATCTGATGATATTGGCTGAGCTACCTGGATAAATCAACACACGCTTAACTCGAGATTTATTTATGAGTACAAATATTACCAGCTCATCGTTGTGTAGTTGTACGATGCCTTAAGCGTCCTCGTCACTGAAAGTTACGGTCCCCTCCGGTACATAATCGCGAGTCTATTTTTACCTTGTAATGGACATTTTTGTGCGCTTTAAGATCGGTTCCTAGGGGATGTCAACCCTACTAATGATCATGTTAATGACGTGCTGAGGTTCCTCTTGCTCGATCTACTTGTTGGACTCTTTATTCCTGAAGTGATTTTTGTCTCGATCACTCAGAAACTCTCAGAGGTGTTCGTTGTTTAATAATCGGGATACTTCCTCTCTCAGTTGTCGTCGGTATTCATTTTTGTGACCGTGAGTGCCATGATATTTACACATTAGGTTGGGGTCTCTTTGGGCAGGATCGGATTGCAATAGTTGAGGCCACTTGGTATCTTTGATGCATCAGATGGCTGATACGATGGCGACAGCGTCGACGTTGAAGTTGTACTTCGATAACCTTGGTTCTTCCTTAGACCCGATGGGTCTGTAGAAACTGCTTTTGCTCATGAGTCCCCGGTTATTATGACCTTGGTCGCTCCTTCTTTCACTTATCACAATGTTGTGTCCGGACCTATTTGCCCTTCGATCTTCATTGTATGGTTGATACCGGTCTATTTGATCTTGGATCACGATAAATGTCACTTTTGGATCTATCACCAGCTCTGACGGGATAAATATACCGGTTATGGACGCCGGCCCAAGCTACTGCCAAGTATTCTATCAGATTTTGCTTCAACTATTGTGAAGCCAATGAGCTTCGGGGATTGAGTCCTTGAGTAAAGGCCTGAACGGCCCAATCATTTGTGACCGGAGGAAGGTCCATCCGTTCTATTTGAAACCTCGATACGAATTCCCTGAGCATCTCGTTATCTCTTTGCTTTACCTTGTAAAGTTCTGATTTCCTTGTCTCGGCCTTGATGGCCCCGGCGTGCACTTTTACAAAGGCATCTGCAAGCATAGCAAATGAGTCAATAGAATTAGGGGGTAAGTTGTGATACCATATCATAGCTCCTTTCTACAAGGTCTCTCTAAACGTTTTTAGCAGAACGGATTCGATTTCATCATCATCCAAGTCATTTCCCTTGATGGTGCACGTATAAGAGGTCACATGTTCGTTTGGATTGGTTGTCCCATTATACTTCTGAATGCCTGGCATACGGAACTTCTTTGGGATCAATTTCAGATCTGCGCTCAGAGGGAAAGGTTTTTGGACAAATTTGTTAGAATCCAGGCCCTTCAGTATCGGTGGTGCTCCCGATGATCGACCCTGGAGTTATAGGTCTCCACTTTTTTGTCGTTGGCTTCAATTTTATTTTCTCCTGATTCCACCCATTTTGTTAGTTCCTCGAGCATATTTATTATCTCGGGGTTGGTACCGGGTTCTTCTTCACCCGGACTTTCTGTGGCCAGTTCATTTTTGCGGGCATTTTCCCGAGACAGTTCAGGCTCAACTCTGCTGGGAGCGCGGCTTTGGTTCTGTAATTGGGCTATCGCTACCTATTGAGCATGTAACATTTCAAAGATCACACGCAAGCTTATCCCATCACCTTCATCGTCGTGTGTATTTCGGGCTATCGACCAGGCTCCCCCGCGAACACTATTTTCGGGGTCAGTAGGCAAGTTTGCTTCGATAGTTACGTGTGAGTTAGCATCGATCGGATCAACGACTGGATTCTATTGGGGTCAGCTAGGGGAACCTCGTTGTTGGGTACCAAGTTGTTGTTCTCGCCATGGTGGTCGGACTCAGCATCCACGTTCAGATGGGCAGATTGTGGGTTCGACATTTTTAGTTTTGACCTGAAATTAAAAGCTCAAAGAATAAGTATAAAATAGAGTGTGATATGGAAATTTTTATCAAATCGTCACTATTATCCTTAGCCCCACGGTGGGAGCCAAACTATTTACCCTCCAAATCGGATAACAATTAAATTTGTAAGTGATTTTAAGGATACGTGGGTTAATTCAATACAAACGATACATTGTGTTAGATTAAACAGATAAAGGACATAATAAATTGTCAAACCAATCAAGAGGAGTGATCCCAGACTTAGTAACAGCTTAATGAAATGTCTTCCTTCAATCTGGGGCTCACGTTATTATAATGTCCAATGAATAATCAGACCCCCTCCCCCCCCCCC
>AWOL01S0181249.1:0-11333 GCA_000715115.1 Nicotiana otophora
GATATTACTCCTCTTCCAATATGGGACAAGACTACACTATACATATCTATAAACTAACACTTCACTTTGATGCTCTTGTTATTACTTTACAAATTTTAGATACCGATGTAAGACAGATTATGGTAGACGTCGGGAGAGGCGCGTGTATTATCCATCCCTGAGCACTCACACAAATGAAACTCGAGGACAAAATAGTACCACGTCGCATCACACTGACATGATTTAACAATGCAGTTGAACGAATATCTGGCAAGATCACACTCTCCATCCTGGCGGGTGGCGTCACTCTGGAGACCACATTTCACATCATGGACTAGGATACGGCATACAACACCATAATAGGGCGATCGTGGATACATTCCATAAGGGCCATACCCTCCAGCTTGTACCAAGTCATCAAATTCCCAACTCCACGAGGCATATTCAGCATAAGCGGGGAACAACGCACATCCCAAGAGTGCTACCACATCGCCCTAGACTGCACTGCCGCTCGACAAAGGAGAGACAAAGAGAAAGAAGCATAGCAACCAACAGGGTCGAGGTCAGTAGGTAACGACATCGAGGACATCATCAGAGATCCCGATATGGCCGAAGTCGTAGGATCGACCATAGAGGACCTCGACCCTGTTCAGCTAGACGTCAATGACCACAACAATAAAGTTTACATCGGATGCAAACTCCAAGAACAGGGTAAGTTCCGCAAATTTCTAATTGCTAACGCGAACTTGTTTGCTTTTAGCTATGCAAATATGCCAGGTATCCCAAAGGAGATTGCCACACACAGATTGAACGTCGACCCACACTACCTACGGTAAGGCAGGTACGACACAAGTTCAACCCCGCAATCAATAACGCGGTGCGCGAAGAAGTGGAAAAACTACTGGAAAATGGTTCTATCAGGGAGTCGAAGTAACCCCAATGGGTCGCCAACGTGGTCATGGTGAAAAAGAAGAATGGCAAGTGGCAGATGTGTGTAGACTTCACTGAGCTGAACAAAACCTGCCCCATGGACTCGTTCCCATTGCCCCACATCGACTAGCTCATCGACGCGACAACCGGGCACGAGTTGCTAAGTTTTTTGGATGCCTACTCAAGCTACAACCAGATCTTTATGGCAGAAGAGGATCAGGAAAAGACCACCTTCATCACCCACCAGAGGAACGTACTGCTACAGTGTCATGCCTTTTGAATTGAAAAACGCGGGGGCAACTTACCAAAGGTTGGTGACGAGTATGTTCAAAGAACAATTCAGAAAGACGATAGAGGTATACATCGACGATATGCTGGTCAAGTCCAAAAGAAGGGAAGATCACATCAACCACTTAAGAGAAACATTCAACATACTCAGGCAATACGACATGAAACTGAACCTCAAGAAATGTGCATTCGGCATGGCCTCGGGGAAATTCTTGGGCTTCCTAGTGTCGCAGCGGGGTATCAAGGTCAATCCCGACCTAATCAAGGCCATCGAGGGTATACCATAGCACTTGACTACCAAAAAGCAAGTCCAGAAGCTAACCGTCCGAATAGCCACTCTGTCAAGGTTCATCTCGCGATCCTCCGATAGATGCCACAAGTTTTTCGGCGTACTAAAAAAAGTGAACGGCCTCCAATGGACCCCCTGAGTGCGTCCAAGCACTAAAGGAGTTAAAGGTGTACCTATCTTCGCCGCCGTTGCTCTCCTAACTGGAACCAGGACAACTCTTCTCATTTATCTCGCCGTGTACGAGGTAGCTGTGAGCGCGATCTTAGTCCAAGAAAATAAAGGTACGCAATCTCCCATCTATTACATTAGCAAAACACTGGCCGATGCCAAGATGAGGTACCTCCATCTTGAAAAATTGTCCCTGGCCTTAGTCTTAGCTTCACGGAAGCTTAGACCGTATTTACAATGCCATCCCATCTCGGTCGTCACGACTTTCCCCCCCAAGAAGCATTTTGCACAAACCCGAACTTTCGGGGAGATTGGCAAAATGAGCCATTGAACTAAGTGAGCATGATATTACATATCGACCGCGAATGACAATAAAGTCTCAGGTCCTCACCAACTTCGTGGTCGACTTTAGTGCGCACATATTGCCCGAAGTAGAAAAGGAAGCCGTCAATGCTCCTCCCTAAATACACGACCTCTGAGTCCTATACACTGACGATGCATCTAAAGCGTCGGGGTTCGGGATGGGTCTTGTACTCGAAGTCCCAACATGCAAAGTGATTCGCCAGTCCATAAGATGCTCGGACATGTCTAACAACGAGGCCGAGTATGAGGTTGTAATTGAAGGATTAAGACTAGCACCCAAATATGGGGTGAAGCGGCTAAGGATGCGCTGCGACTCTCAGCTCGTGGTCAATCAAGTCAGAGGGACTTTACAAATCAAGGATAAAAGGTTACAAAAATACCATATCGAAATCTGCAAACTACTACCCGAGTTCGACGAATGTCAGATCGATCTGATTCCCCGAGCACAGAATATCGAGGCAGATGGCCTCGCCAAATTAGCGGCAGCCACCAAAAACATCACAATCGGAGACTAAAATGTGGTTCACCTCCTCAACTCGTCGATAGACCAAATCGAGGTAGGAACTATAAACCTAACTTGGGACTGGAGAAACCATATTATTACGTATTTGCAGGATTGTGCACTCCCCAGCGGCAAACAAGAGGCCAAGAAGCTGCAAATGCAAGCGGCCAGGTACATCCTCGTTCATAATGACCTATACAAAAAGACATACGATGGACCTCTGGCGAAATGATTAGGCCCAAATCAGACGCAACGCGTTCTTGAAGAAGTGCACGAAAGTCACTGTAGAGATCATTCCTGCAATCGAGCTTTGGCCAGATGCCTCATACGAGCAGGATACTATTGGCCCACCATGAAAAAAGGAGGCCACAAATTTTGTAAAACAATACGAGCAATGCTAGAAGCACGCCCCAATGATCCACCAAGCAGGTGAACGCCTACACTCAGTAACTTCCCCTTGGCCATTCATCAAATGGGGAATGGATATCGTGGGCCTCCTCTCGGCCGGATGAGGTGACATACAATTTCTCTTAGTTTTAACTGACTACTTCTCTAAATGAGTGGAAGCAGGAGCATTCGCCCAAATACGCGAACATGAAGTAATTGCCTTCATATGGAAGAACATCATATGCCATTTTGGTCTCCCCAAAAAAATCAGCTATGACAACAAACCTTAATTTGCAGGAAAGAAGGTCGCCGACTTTTTAAAACAAATGGCACATCAAAAGAATACTATCAATGCCTTACCACCCAGCGGATAACGGGCAAGCAGAATCCTCCAATAAGTCAATACTGAACATCATGAAGAAGAAGCTCGAAGGCGCCAAGGGACTGTGGCCGGAGATATTACTAGAAGTACTCTAGGCCTACCGAACAATGCCAAAAACGAGGACAGAGGAAATGCCATACTCCTTAGTCTATGGGACTGACATAGTAATACTATTCGAGGTCGGAGAACCCAGTCTAAGATACTTCCATGAAAGCGGACCCCAGAACAATGACGGTAGAAGGCAGGAGCTTGATGAAGTCGGGGAATGAAGAGATATGGCCTATGTGAGAATGGTAGCCCAAAAGCAGCAAGCAGAACGCTACTATAACAAAAGAGCAAAAATCAGGCCGCTTAAAGTCGGGGACTACGTGCTGAAAGCTAAAACACAAGAAAACAAAGACCCATGGGAAGGCAAACTAGGAACAAACTGGGACGATCCCTACAAAGTCACGGCAGCGGCAAGCAAATGGTCATTCACACTAGAAACAATGGAAGGAAAGTGACTACCAAATAGCTGGAACATTACACACCTCAAGTACTTCAACTTTTAAAGGACGAGGTCCCCAAAGTCGCACTCTTTTTCCCTCACTCAAGTTTTGTCCCAATAGGTTTTCTCGAGGAGGTTTTTAACAAGGAGAGGATGCTGATATGTCAGGATTGAAGTGTGCATAGACGAGGGCACTGGACGGCTAGTTCATTGCTCGATCTCTCACTATTTTTCCAGTTCGACTAATGAAGGGACTAGATAGACTGGGACTGAACTACTAGCCATCACCCGAAAAATACGTAAATCTCTCCAAGAATATGAATAAAGCACAAACATATGAAGTTTATCCCCACACTTCCCAATTAATGGTTACATTCGACCTCGTTCGAATTAACGCCTACTCGCCTACGACCTCAGTTAATATAAGGTTACATTCGACCTCGTTCGAATTAACGCCTACTCGCCTACGACCTCAGTTAATATAAGGTTACATTCGACCTCGTTCGAATTAATGCCTAATCGGCCCACGGCTTTAATTAATATAAGGTTACATTCGGCATCATTCGAGCTAACACCTAATCGGCCCACGACCTTAATTAATATAAGGTTACATTTGACCTCGTTCGCGTTAACACCTAATCGGCCCACGACTTCAATTAATATAAGGTTACATTCGACCTTGCTTGAATTAACACCTACTCAGCTCACGACTTGATTTAATTAATATAAGGTTATATTCAGTCACGTTCGAATAAACACCTATTCGTTCTACGACCTTAATTAATTAAAGGTTACTTTCGATCTCGTTCGAATAAGAAACTATTCGGCCCATTCAAACAAATTTGTTACGACAGAGGCAGTCAACCAACAAAATAAGAAAAGCGCACAAATACGAACAAAGAAAAGAAACGAGGTACAAATGATAAAACTAACATTTCATACTATAGAATAGTTTTTACAAAGGCTACATGCCTACAAAAGTACACACGTCCACGATTAAGACAAAAAAAGAGAGAACTAATCGCCACCCGGCTCAGCAGCGCCACCCACTTGATCGTCCAGACCGTCTTCACCCGTCTCATTACCTTCGCCAACAGGATATTCATCTTTATACCAAGCACCCTGTTCGATCCGAGCCGCGCTCGCACCTTACTCATCATCGCCAGCTTCTGATGTAGCGGGATCGTAGCCACAAACAAACCGAGCATTATGCGCTTTAACACGTGCATCCTCGCAGATGGCTTCTGAAACTGCCCCCGCTCTCATCAGATCCCTGAATATATCCAGATGAGCCTCAGCGTGAATCCACTCCTCGTATAAATCCCAAGGAACATCAGGAAAAGCAGAAGCATAGGAGGAGGACGGCTGAGCCAATAACTGCACCTTCTCGGCCTCAAGAGCGGCAACTCGATCGCTAAGGACCGAAGCTTCTTTTTCTAACTCCCCTATCCGCTCATCAAGTCACTCCTCTCTGAGCCTAGACGATAACGGGGCCGACTCCGCCTTCTCTAAACCAGCTACCTTCTCGGCAATCTCTCTCCTCAAAGCGACCACTTGGAGCTGACACTCCTCGATCTCGGTACGCAATGAGACTACTTGGGCTTGAAGATCGACACATTGTGCCTCGACCCCCTGCTCACCTCGAGCTCCTCTTCTTTGTCCCTCAACACCCCCTTGAGTTCACTACATTTTTCGATGACCCTCACCAACTCGTCATCCTTCTCTTTTAGTTCATCTTGGAGGGCCCGAAAATTGTTGCTCCCACCAAGCCGACTGCAAAGCTCGCAGTGCTTATCATGATATTCGCGATATTTCTGCTGCATCTTATGAAAAGTAGCCTTACACCTCTCCTCTCGGCGGGCACTCTCGATATCCAAGGTCATGGTCTGAAAGAAAGCCAGAGTGAGTAAGAACAAAACTGGATTCAACATACAAAATGAAGAAAGCATAAAAAATGAAGAAAGATCAAAGGCTTACCCTAAGATTAAGGCCAGCTATGCTCCTCGACAAAGTAACGGCCTTTAGTTTCTTGAGGGTCTTACCCTCCACATAGGAACATAGGGGACCAAGAGAGGGGACCATATCCTCCGTATTAACAAGCAGATCTCGGTCTAAAGGGATCGCAATAGTCCGTGTGCTCCCCTTCAATCTCATCTCGAGCCGGGTGAGTTCTTTTCCCATCATCCTAACTTCTTTGGCTTACACATCGGAGCCCGTCTTATAAACTTCTTCGGCTACACATTTTCCATGTGTGTCAACCTGGGAAGAAGGATCCTCGACTAGTAACGAGGTCGATGACTCGTCCTCTCGTAGGGAGTCATGGATTCTCGCTGACGGCCCCTCAAAATCCATTACGGCCTCAGGGAGCAACGTACATCCCTCGGCCTCCGATGACGACGGGATTTGGGTGGCAACTCGGTGCTATCTCCTAGGTCAATGGTCTCCATTTCTCGTACGACAAAATCTGCCATCACTGAATCCCCCGCGCGGGCAGCTCTCCCGCCGATATCTACAGATCACCTCTTATGGAGAAGTGAGATATCGTCATTCGGCGATGATCCTTCCTCATCATCCTCATCTATTAGATAACGCAAAGGGAAATTCGAAAACTCTGCTGCAGTAGTCGACGACCGAGCATGCGTCGCTGCCGCAGAAAGAATAGAAGCGACCTTCCTCTTACGGAATGCCGTAGCGGGAGCCTTCTGCCTTATCGAAGGTCCTCTGGCTGCAAAAGAAAAATTAAAGACTGTCACGTCATGATCAAAATTGTAACGAGAAGGCGACTATGAGATTAAAACGACATGACCAAACTCACCGGTCGTTGAAAGCTTGGGCTCGAATTTCTTGATAAAAGCAGGCCATTCACGAATTCCCACCTTGCGAGGCAAGACCTGGCTAACCCAGTCATGAATATCTGCAACCAAATGAGGGAGCGAAGTCTCGGCTAAATGAGGAAAAGACGAGATGTTAGATTATGATTAAAGCAGGAAAAATAAATGCTTGGCAAGAGACACTTACAGGCATAGTTCCAAGTCTTGGGGAATCCACTCGCGTTGGCCACCACGTCCTCGGTTTTGATAAAGAAGTAGCTGAGCCATAATTGACGATTTGATTTATCGTCCATCTCCACTACCAGACTTTTACTTCCTCGGGGACGAAGATGCAACATCGTCCCCCTATAGAAATTCGGTGTGAAGAGGTGCATCAGGTGGTGAAGAGAGATCCCACGGCTAGCCAATTATGCGTATTTTGTCAACATGCAGATGAGTTTGTAAATATAAGGTGAAAATTAGGTCGGGCGGATGCCATAGTAGCAGCAAACTTCCTCCGCCAATGGGAGAAGAGGAAAGGAGTCGCCAACATAGAACGGATATGCATAGAACGCGCAGTATCCTGGGTGATGTATCTGCACCATATCACACCCGGTCAGGACTAGATATATGTGGGCCGGGATTTTGAACTTCGCCCTAAAATCAGCAAGAACGACCTCGTTCATCACCGATTCAGAGGCCTCAGGGTCGTCCTCGGGTAACTTCGAAAAATCAAACCTAGGCTTTTCACTACGAGGAATTATTTCCTCCACCGTAGGAAATCTATCATCCTCGAGGGTAGCAGAAGCATCGTCGCCATGAGGAGGCATATGTACCGCCAAGGGGGTAGGGTTGGACGCCATACCGGAACCGAATGTTGCGTTAACCATAGTTTTGAAGGAGGCTGTCTTAAGAACAAAATTTAGAAGCAATGCTCAGTAGAATCACGGGAGTGGGCACGCAATGATGAAGCAGAATGGAGACTGGGATTCAATATGGAAAATGAAAGAGAGAAACGCAGGGGATTCTATATTAGATGAAAGAAAAAGAAACACAAATGGACTCAGATCCCTATTTATAAGAGTTCGAGCGCCAAAACTAAGAAATCAGACCATCATTACCCCGCGCAGATATCAAAATGGCAGAGGCGCAAGAAACGGCGCAAAGCATCGGAAAAATGGGTCATAAAATGGCGCAAAGCATCGAAAAAATGGGTCATAATGACGCATGATGTCATGACGTCATTTTGAAACGCCGCATCCCCAAAGTTTGCAACTTACGAAAAGTCATGCTACCACCTCGCCTAAAGCACCGCTACCTAACTTGCTCGCCCAATTTCTTCAAACAACGACAAACAGAGTCTGCTCATCAAGGCCGTCCGACCTCGGCCTTAATAAGCGGAGGGACTAACTAAATAGGCCAAAAATCTGCCTTTTGGAATATTTAGCATAAGATGGAATTAAAGAACGTCATCGGTCGAGCTCACCCAAGACATAGCAAGATTAATGGCCGAGGTGTCGACGCGAACTATGATCGAGACATCGATAGAGATCGCGGTCAAGATACCAACAAGGGTCGAGGTCGAAATCGACTACTAGTGATAAAACTTGTAACGACTAATTTGTAAGAACATGGTATTAAAAGGGGAATATTCTAGTAAATATTCCTAATATTTGTACTATTAGGGTTTCCTAAGAAAAAGGCCCCATATATATAGAAAGAAGAGACAATGATAGGGGCATGTAATATTGATTCTGATAAGAACACTTTTGAAACGAAGACTTTCTCTCTTGCAAAAATACAAAGATTACCTTTTGATAAACATTCCGGGCCATATCATTCCACCTTTCCATTGGATCAAAGATTGTTCATACGAATCTTGAACTTATCTGTCATTTATCATTGTCAGGAGAAATATTTGTTCAACCCACTCATTATTGGGTTAATATTTCTTCTTATTTACTTAAATGCCATTTATTACCATTTATTGTTAGTTACACCTCCATTAATGTTCAGGCTTGAAGGATATTTTGCATTCATTGTCATCAATCATCTACGGGATCTATCCCATCTACTATACGTTTTCAAGATTAGCGTCTAGAGTTATTATCCTTAACTAGATTTAACCTCATTGTTACATAAATTTAATAGTTTAACCGAGAGTTATATTTTTTGGTCAAACAAAATGTACAATGTGTAATATATATACACGTATTCTCTCTAATGGACTAGGCTAACTAATAATTTTTATAATTAACTAATTAACAATAGATACAACTGTCATGGATGGCTGGGATTAGCTAGCCAAACTCAGATAAGCGACACATGGCAGCCCAAATGACGTGGGTGTTAAATCGACCCGGAAACCTAAGTTGTATACGAGATCCTGTCTCTTTACTCGTTTCAATCTATACCACCAAGAAATAGAGACCCTAACCGTCACCCATGATCCTAATCGGCCATTAAAGCTTCTCTGGCGACACCCCCTCAAGGTGGAGGGTGCCTGAAGAACCCCCAACTTGCCTAAACAGTCCCGATGAGAAGGCCTAGAAAGTGGTTTAGTAAAAATATCGGCGACCTGCAAAGACAAAGGGACGAAAGACAAAGAAACCATACCGACCTAGTACTATTGAAGGACAAAATGGCAGTCTAGTTCAACGTGCTTAGTATGCTCGTGAAAGACCGGATTTTTGGCAATATGGATCGCCGCATGGCTGTCAGAATGAAGAGGAATGGGCAAAATCGGCAGAATCGAGAGGTCATTAAGGAGACAGACCAACCAGGTGAGCTCAGCCACGACACGGTGCATTGAGCGGTACTCAGCTTCAGCGGTACTCAGCTTCGAAACAAACGGCTGCTTCTTGGATTTCCAAGAAATGGGACAACCATTAAGGCTAACAAAGAAAATACTAACACATCGGCGCGATCAGGGCAAGAACCCCGATCAGAATCATAGAAGGCAAGTAGATCCAAATAGCATAGACAGTGATGAGCAGCTTAGAGATGAAAATCACGAGGAACCTGCATAAATTGGCTTAAGTGTTGAACGACAAAGGAAAGATCAGGACACGTATGCGTCAAAAAGTTGAGTTTGCTCAGAAAATGATGGTATAAAGTAGGATCCGAGAGGGGAACCCCATGGTCAACATGCAACTTGATAGAAGGATCCAACATGGAGTAAATTTTCCAAAAGCTCCTCCAAACTCCTCCAAAAGCTCAAGAGTAAATTTTCGTTGACTGAGAATGATGCCAGAATCCTCATGAAGTACTTCCTTGCCCAGAAAATAAGCTAAGTTTCCTAAGTCCTTAATTTTGAATTCATTGTGTATGAAAGCTTTTAAGTCATGTAATTCCTCAATATTATTCCCCGTAAGTAAGATGTCATCGACGTAAACAACCATCAAAGAAACAGAGAGACCAGACACTTTGTAGAATAGGGAATAGTCGTTCATAGAATAAGTAAACCCTTTAAAGTTCAGAGCTGCAGTTAAAAGAGCATACTACTGGCGAGAAGCCTAACATAGACCATATAAAGACTTTTTAAGTCAACAAATAAGATTAGAAGCAACAGGTGTAAGGTATGCTGGAAATTTCATATAGACCTCCTCATGGAGGCCACCATGAATAAATACATTGTTCACATCTAACTAAAACAATCTCCCATTCTTTTTGACTGCCAAAGCTAGGATGCAACGTATGGTAGTCATTTTGACCACCGGAGAGAAGGTTTCTATAAAATCAACTCATTCTCTCTTTATATCACCACGAATCACCAAACACGTATTCAATCTCTCCACACTCCCATCAGATTTTAATTTAACCTTATAGACCCACTTAGATGGTAAAACTTTTCTACCAGGGGCAAAGGGACCACCTCCTAAGTCTCATTGAGCAACAAAGCATCAAGTTCATTGGCCATAGCTTCTTGCCAACCAGGGTGCATAGCTTCCTGGGAATAACTAGAAGGTTCTTAGATATGGGGAAGAGAATTAAGCAAATTTTGATTAGAGGAAGATAAAACATTGAAAGTAAATTGAAAAAGAGGAAATAGGGGAAAGAAAACAAAAGGTAGAAATATTAGCTAAATGCATAATATTGCATACATAATCAGCTAAGTGGGAGGGAGTTTTGCAATCCCTGAAAGACCCGAGCAAGGCAATGTGTAGAGGGTCAGGAGAGGTGGAAGAAGCATCAGAAAAAAAAGAGAAAGAGGTGAAGTAGAGGAGGAAGGAACATAAGAGGACTGAAGAGGAGAGCTAGGAATAGTAGTAAGGGAGTGAGAAGTAGAAGAGAAAAAAGTAGAGGGAACAAGTATAGGAGGAGAAGGATAGCTAGGGTACGAGACTGAGATATGAGGTGTAGTACTAGGAAACAAAAGTGAAGACTCAGTGTTTAAGATAGAGAATGGAAAGATTGTCTCATGAAAAACTGTCATAAATGGGAATAGGTCCATACGATAGGGTCTCAACATTTCTGGAGACAAAAATGTGTTTGGTAAGTAGGTTTAAGAGTTTGTAGCCCTTCTTACCAAAAGGGTAACCAAGAAAAACACAAGCATCAGCTCGAGGATCAAGTTTTCCTCTATGTTGAGATAGAGTAGAAGCAAAGCATAGGTAGCCAAAACATTTTGAAAAAGTGTAATCAAGAGACTTGTGAAATAAAATTTCATAAGGTGTTTTTTAGTGATTTTGAGGAGAAAATCAGATTTGGGTTTATTCAGTCACTGGTTTCTTGATCTGTTTCATAGA